>CM077572.1:22937821-23035306 GCA_039657325.1 Stephania cephalantha | reverse complement strand
ATAGCAATAACAATCTCCTCAGGGGATTAGTGACGCTGTGTTGCTTGGAAATTGTCCTTCCTTCCTTGAGTTCAAAGCAATGGCTAAATGTCCAATTTGTCTCTCTAAGTTCTCGATGGATTGTGATCTCTCATCATCCATATTCTTTTTGGTTTGCTTCACTTCTTCTAACTCTTTCTCGTGCTTCTCACAAAGTTGTTCCCTATTGCTCATGTTCATGGCATGCAGAATTTCTCAATGGACTTCAATGAAGGCATCTCTTCACTGGGCCCCAACTTCCCCTATTGGACTTGTTGATCAAAGCCTTAATGTAACTTCAATGCATTATCAGACTTCCATACGAGTAAGCCTGGGTCGTTGTTATTATATCCGATGAAACCGCTGAGGGGTCATTCCTCTCATCCTAAAGTTGTTCTGCAGCCTTTGATCAAGATTCGAAACTTGGACTTCACCTATGACTTTGCTCACTTAAAATTTAGAATTAATTCGAAGAATTTAACTTCGACGATGAAAGTTTGACAAAAATTCGCCTGTGTACTAAGTTTATGGAATTTCACTTAAAGTTAGAAAACTCAAGTTTCTTCGTAGAGATGCTAGGAATATACTTAATCATACAACAATAATGCATAAAACTCATGTTATATGAGGATATTCCAAATTTTAAGTATATTTTTAGATGTGAGAAATTTCCTAAGTTTCAAAGTTTATTCAACTTCCACGAAACATAACAATTTTACTTCATGTTTTATGAACTTCTATCGATGCTTTAAGTTCTGGCTCGAAGTTAGCCAAAGTTGAGTCGAAGTTTTGTAATTTTTCAATCGCCTTGAACTTCGCTTTCGCTCACCTCAACATCGACAAACTTCGCCCAAACTTTGGCGAAGTTTGTCGATTTTTTTAAACCATGGCCTTTATTGTTCATGAAGTCAATGTATTCATACTCCATTCCTGTGGACCTTGATGTCCCATTTGAAGTTTTGTCATTTGATTGCTCGAATTTGATAGTCAGGTCATAATTGCAGCCTACGAATCAATCTCATATATGCCCGTTGTTTTCCTCACTATGGAACGATTATCAATTGTAAATTTTTGAAACATAAGATCGAGGAGATCCAATGCTCCATTCTCATCCTTGGTTAGTAGAGAACCACCGGTATGACATCTACTAAGTGTTCTCGTGTTGTGGTTCATCCCATAGTAAAAATTTGGGAGTTTGGGCCCATTTCACGTATCCGTGTCCCGAACATCTCCTCGCATCTCCTTGAATCTTTCCCAAGCCTCGCCAAGAGACTCGATGTCTTTGCTTGAATTGATTGATTTCCCTGCTCTTTCCTTTCACCGACCTTCACCGGGGAAAAACTTGTCAAGAAATCTTTCATTGATTTCTCCCACGAGGTCATACTCCCGCATTTAGTCCTTGAAATTAGATTTGGCTTTTTCGCCCAATAAGAATGAAAAGAGTCTCATCCCGATCACCTCCTTTGTAACTCGTAATGTGCACAGACGCACTTCTCCAAGAAATTCTCAACATGTGCAATCTGGATTTTCATTCGTTAGCTCGTTGAACAAGTTATTTTGCACCATGTTTATCGTAGAGATGGTCTCGCTCGAACTCTGGTGTTGGTCGAAGCCTCATCATTCGCTATAAGTCTCTTGAACTTCTAGCTTGAAGTAGTCACGAAGGTATCTTTGTCCTTGCACTCTATTCGCACTACCGCATCACTTCGGGTCAAGTTATTGTCGCGGCCTTGTTGTTGGTTTCTTGCTTGATCCTTAGCCATCTTGGTTCCTTTTTTTTCCTTAATTGGTTTTGTCAACTCAGGGGCGTAAGGCACTAAGTCCTTCTCCCCCATTCTACGCATGCACTAGTTATCCCGTAAAAGAAAATACAAAAGATCGCAAGTGCGTAAAGCAAACTTGAAACTTAAGCCTTTTATTTTTTTTTTGTTTTTCTTTTTATCAACTTGAAAGTAAAGTACTTGAAATAAAACTTAACAACTTTTCAAACTAATTGAGTAAATTTGCTGCTACCTATCCCCCTAATGACACCAAAAACTTGATTCGCGTGCCGCAAGTATAATGTACTCGCTTGTAATAATAGTGTAATAAACTTACGTTGACTACGAATATTGTCATCAGAGAAAGGTGTATGCACTCACTACTTACTTAACTACAATGAATCTATTGTTAAGGAAATTATTTTTAAGTTGTTTTATAACTAACTAAACTAATCTATACTAACAAATCAATGCAATTAACTTAAACACTTATATTAAAACTATCTTAGTTCACAACTTCACCTAGGTAATGAAATACAATGCTTTTCAACCACTTTATCATCTTATTATGTTGTGTGCAATGGCTAATTAGAATAGATAGATTTCCTTCAAATCCACTTCACTCCACTCGTCGTCGAAGAAAATATTCTAATGTACAAACAAGAACTCTAGCTATCGTAGTGAATAACGTAAGCTCTATATTGCTTTAATGTTCCAAATCTTTAGATTCATAAATAATTAAGTTTACTATCTCAGTGTATTCCTAATCAAAACTATCGTCGATGTTGTATATTTTACTAAGCCAGTTCATGTCCCATTAAAAGCTTCAATGGCCATGATAACTTCTAAAACCTAATATCAATAAATATGTGATCAAGATGTCTATAGCATTACGCCGTAATAAATACAAATTCTAACTATTGCACTTTTATATTCAATTTCTATTCATTTCATAGCATAACATTCATTCCATAGATCCATTGATCCCTAAGATTAATAGCATACTCACATTTCATTAAACAAACATGCACAAAGTGGTATTCATTGAGATTAGAGATATATTGAAAACATTTCAAATAAATCAATAAAAACAATATCCGAATCATCATACGTGACTCTTCAATGTCTTCTCTCCACAAATTATTCTAATACTCAAGAATAAGTAAAACCTATGCTAAAATACTTTAATGGCTGCTAATGGTTGATATGTTTATGTTTTTATCACGTCCTAATATCTATTTATACTTCCTAAATATAATTAGAAACCCTACTTTACAAATTAACTCGAAATAGAACTTTAACTTTCTATTTTCTTCCGTTCCTGGCGCTATCACTTAATCCCCTATTGTCGTTGTGTGTCAGTGCACATTGTTGTTGCCACCGCGCCGCTTCCTTTGTTTGTTTTTCCTTGCCTCGTTGACCTGGCACCATCCCTTGACTCTCCATACATCTTTTATGCTCTATAGAGCCACTACAACGCCGAGCTTCCTTCGCATTGATTTCTTCATTATGCCTTCTTTCCCACACTCGCGCCCGGGTCTTCCACATTGTCCCTTATGCTCTTACAATGCCACACCTTCATGCCACACACCAACCACGTTTGGCGGGTTTTAGCTCGCTTTCTTTCGTTTTTGCTCATTTCCTTCCTTTATGTCTCATTCACATGAAAATACATAAACATCATCAATTAAAGCTCATTTAGGATATTTATACTAAATATACTACTAAACTAACCCTTTATATAAGTATAAATAATCACTCATCAGTACCATGAAGTATATAGCATATGTTCTAAGTCTTTTGCATCTTATGGTACAATGTTAGAAAGGATAGAGGATGTATGGCAAATGGTAAAAACTTTCTTGGTATTTGGGTTTTGTTTATTTGTTTGCTTCTTTCTTTTCTTTAATCAAAGTCTTTTTGCTATTGATTGAATTAGTGTATAAAGACCTTACTTTAACCTTTAGTCGAAATCGCTCAAAGATTTTCATTCTTATGCTTTATCTCGTAAGTTCCATGGAAAAGTCTTGGCAAGGAACCCGTGATTGTTCTCATCGATCGAGTTTTTGTTCTTGCTCATCCAAATTCCCGATGGTCCGACACTTAATGTATGAATGCCTTTTGTGTTACTCATTTTCAACTTTTCACTTCTAGTTATTTTTGCTTTTTGTTAATATATTCAATACTTTTTCATACCATGATACAGACGATGACAGTGGAAAGACTTTTTTGAAGCTAAACTTCATGAGATTGAGGTGCAATATTTCTCACATTTGGATTCTATTCTTATTGATTATTTTAGCTATTGTTTCTCTTTTTTTGTTGGCCCTTTGTTTATCAATTGTTTTTCTCTTTGACAATTCATTTCTTCTATAGAAAGCTTACATGTAGACTTACATGCATCTCCACCATGAATATGTCTGATTTGTTTCCATCGCCATTGTTTTGTAAGAAGCTTTGTATACACAAGTGCACCTTAAGGTCACGTGCCAATGTATAACTCAATGCTTGAGAGCAGAAGGCTTGGAGGTTTTTATTTGTCTCACCTTCATAAAAAAGAGATTTATGTGTCAAATACTCATGCCTTGCAGCATATGCCTCAAAGTTATTATTTTTTATTTTCCCAAAATAAATTTTTACCATATTATGTATTAGAAATTTAGAATACAAAGTCATTTTTCTATCAAATTACTGATGCATTTATTAACGAATTTAAAAAATTGAATAAAATCTTGGAAAATCTACTAAACTGTTTATTTGAACGATATTATGTCTTTATTTTTAAAATCATAAAAACTTGGAGTTTATTTAAAAAACACCAACGTTGTTTAGCCTTAGTGGGATGAGGGATTTTGGAAATTCAAATTTGACGTGGAACTCTCTAAAAGGTGATGTTGTAACTACCTGCGATGCTTGAAATTTATGATGTGATATGTATAAACTAAATGGGGGTCTATGCCTCAACTAGGGAGTAAAAACATTTGTTTCATTTACCAACGGACCATTCAATTTTTCAGTGTTTCTCATAGTTTGTTTAGTTTTGCTATAATATCTAAGAACATGTTGATGATTCTTGCTGATTTTGTTTTGTGGAGGTCTTTGTAGGATGTAATTCTCTCCTTGAGTAGAATGAGAGATACCATAGTTTCTGCCATCGTCTTTTTTAATTTATGATACAATCCAGCTTTAGGGGCGATGGGAAGACCTTTTATCACGTTTTCTTGGCCTATTTTTCAATCCAATATAACTTTGGTTACTACTTTTTTTGCATGACTGATTTTGGTCCGATTCCAACATCACTCTTTCTGTTATTATTCTTGTTGTACATCACTTGCTTTGAGCTCCATCCTTTGTCCTAATCAGTTTTAAGTTTTGACCATTTGTAAACTGCATTGAGTAGTTTTTATAAGATGCACGAAATGGTAAATGCATAATACTTCTGCATCTATTTGTTGAGTTTCTTGTACTTGTCTTCTATTTTCACTAGTTTGTAGCCCCGCAACCATGTACGCTAGGGACTCTTTTACCACTAAATGTAGTAATATAATAATGTATATCATTGTGAATAATAGGTTGATAAGTCGACACTAATGAAAAAAAAGAGAGAAAATGAATGCAAATCGTTCAATGTCTATATTGTGGAAGGAAATTAAAAAACTTATTAATTGTCCAAGCAGTGACTTCTGAAACCTATTGGTATTGCTGATGGAGTAAAGAGTTGATTTAATTGAATCTTTATTTGATACAAATAAAATGAAGGAGTAGATGACGCGGCAAAAGGCGTCTTCCACATTTATACTTTTAGACATATTACCTTTAATTTTGAAAACCCTACCATTGGAGTGCCTTGACTTTTGACATCCATTGTTAATTTTTTCAGTGTTTGTAACACTAAAACTATGGCATATAATGTAAAATTAGTCATTTACACCTTAGTCTCTATTGTAGTATTATTAGTTGCTGAGTCTCGAATGCTTAAACACTCCCTATTGTTTTCTTAGTTTTTGTTGTTCTTCATCTTTCTCATTTGCAAATTTTTATTTTCATATATAATGATGATTTTGTGTCATAATTTCTCCAAGCTTATGCTTTGCCTTACATGGTTAGTTGTTCAAGGTTCAAACATCGATTTCGCTTATGACTTCGCTCACTTAAAATTTGGAATTAATTCGAGGAAGTTAACTTCGACGATGGAAGTTTGACAAAAATTCGCCGATGTACTTAAGTTTACTTTAATTTCACTTTAAAGTTAGAAAACTCAAGTTTCTTCGTAAAGATGCTAGGAATATACTTAATCATACAACAATAATGCATAAATATGGTTTTATCAACTTCCATCGAAGTTTCAAGTAGAAGTTTGTTCAACTTCCACGAAACATAACAATTTTACTTCATGTTTTATGAACTTCCATCGAAGTTTTCTAAGTTCTGGTCGAAGTTAGCCAAGTTGAGTCTAAGTTTTGTAATTTTTCAACCGCTCTTGAACTTCTCTTCGCTCACTCAACATCGACAAATCTTCGCCCGAACTTCAAATAAGTTTGTTGATTTTTGAAACCATGTAGTTTTTTTCATTGCAGCAAGTGAATTATGAAACTTTTTTGTTGCCTAATGTATTCTGAAGTGCATGACTTGTTAATGTGAATATTGACATGACCAAGCTTTTGCTTGTTAAATAGAAAGATCTCTTTCTTTTGCAGTTAGTTTTTTTTTGACCTCCAACGGTTTTTGTATTGGTAACATAAGTTTTACATGGGAAAAGGAAAACAGAGTAAAATTACATCCATCCAACTACACTTCAACCTTCCTCATACAAGATAAACAATAGTTCGCCAATTTCTAATCCACTCATTCATTGAGAAACCTAAGTCCTTAAAGGGCCACCGGCCATGTTGCCACGTGATGTTTGAAGAAGTTCCACTTTCTTCCATAGGTTCACATCTCTCCTAAAAAATTCCTTTTGTATCTTTCTTTTTGTAGTTGGTTAATGAACGGTTTAGTTCAATTTTAGTTTTTTAGTTTCTTTGCGTATGACACAATTATCTCAAACTTGAATAGTTTCCTTTACTATATCGACAAATGTCTAATACAACAACAACAAAATAGCCCCAATCTAGGTACGGCAATTTGTGTCATGAAACGTTTAACACGACACGACACGACACGTGATAAACATGTCGTGGCTTTGGCAAAAGTGTATGATGGGTCATAAACAAAGTTAACTCGTTTATACACGGTTAATAAACGAGTCGTTAACATGTTAACCCGTGTGACTCGCTTATGACTCGCATAATTATTTACATATAAATTATATAATTAATCAAAAGTAATCACTATTCACTAATCACTCATATAAATACAAATTTTTTATTTCCTTCAAGTTTCAACAGCTTCAACTCTTATCAAACCCTAAAAAGTATCAAAACCAAAAAAAAAGTATTATGTCTTCACCACTTCCACCACTTCGCCACGTCGCTTCTTCTTCCACCTCGGTGACGACGACGACGATGACGACGCGGGAAGAGCAAGAAGCGCCGCCGCGAGTCAACAAGGAAGAAGGAGATTGCCTCGCCTTCAACCTCGTGTAACAAAATCTCTTTCACCCCCTCTCTCTCTCTCTCGTCTCGAGCCGACGTATTTGACCCATCTCCACCTCCACCCATCTCCGCCTCCACCCATCTCCACCTCCTCGTCCCCCCACCACCCACTATCGCCCCCATCACCACCGACCCTCCAACAGCCGCCGCCGTCTTATGCAAATGAATGTACTCCAACCGCTAATCCCCACCTCTCCTGCATCCAAACCTTCGATCGGATGTCCACCACCGCCCCGCCACTCCCCTTCTTCTATGTGCCGATCACTCTCGCTAGCTCCCCGATTGTGCGACGATTCTGGCTTCTGGGGGAGACGCCTCGGTGGCGCTCGCCACGTGCTCGAAGGCGAAGGCGAGAGGATGTCGCCCGCCAGACCGCCACGTCCTCGCTCAGACTTTGTGGTTTATGGGTTTGCCTCTTCTGAGGTCATCGTTGTCCATGTGGGAGGTCGTCGTGGATTAGTGGACATGGTGTGGATCATCTCCACCGCGCAGCGCGGCATGGCATGAGGCTTCTCTTAACAAAGTTGATAAATGTACACAAACGAGTCGAGTTAAACAGGTTAAACATGATCTCGTTTAATAAACGTGTTAAACAGTACACAAACGAGTCGAAGTTAAACAAGTTAAACATGATCCGTTTAATAAACGTGTTAAACGTGTCATAAACATGTTACCCGTTTATTAAACGTGTCGTGTGTCGTGTTTACAAATAGTGACTCGTTTAATAAACGTGTCGTGTGCGGGTTTAGGATAATTACGACACGACATCGTTTACGACTCACGACACGAATTGCCACTCTACCCTAATCCCAAAAATCAACAACTGTCTAATAATGTTACTTATAACAGGCTTGGTAGACAATGTTTTATAGCTTTTAAAATTCCTAAGTAAACCTCTTTTTTTGGTGTGCAGGAGTTGGAAACAGCAACACTTAAAGCTAGATCCAAAGTTGAAAATGCATGTGTTTCCTATTTGACCTCCTTATCTTTTGCATAACAATGGAAAGACTTAGCTAAAATTTGCTTTTTCTACATGAGTCATTAATCTAGAGTCATTATCATCATTATTACACTTCTATTCTTGATTCTTGTTTAGTCCTTTTCATGTATTATATACATATACATATATGCATACGATCACATGTTTGTTTCATGCGATAATGCTTGTCTAAGCTTGTTGATTTCACGGAATACTTCCTAGCTAGGTTTTGTGATTGCTACAATCATTGGAAATCTCAAAATCTCCATAAGCAATGTTCAGATCAGATACGAGGATGTTGTGAGGTGTGTTTTTTTTTAAATTAATTTTTTTAAATTCATGGACATTTTACTGTTTAGTAACTCTATTAGACCTCCTATTCTGCTCTAAATGGGCATACTTTGAAATGGATAGAACTTACCAGAAAAAAGAAATAGATAGAAATAGTCAATGTAATTTTCTAAAGTGAGTTTCTTTAACCAATCATTATTTTTTTAGGGTTGGAAAATTTGAAACAGTATTATCAAACACCATCTTTTACTTTAAGTTTGTGATTCTTCTCTTTGCTCATTCTATTTTTTATTCATTTTTATTTTCACTAATATATTATGCAGCAACCTAGGACGTCCATTTTCTTCTGGGATCACTTTGGCGAAGCTTGCTACTGTTACAATGGATGAACAGGGTAATGAAACATTTGACACCAGTGGCGAGCTTGATAAATTGTGGAAGGTCAGTTCTTTCTGATTCATCAAATGAAGTCTCTTAGTACTTTTAATGGTAATAGTCAAATCTGCTGAACAACCAATTCTAGCATTATGTGAATACCCATTTCCACACAGTAATAGTTTGCGCTACATTTTGTTGACTACATTGATTATATGATCGTTCCATTTTTCTTAAAGTATGTCTTGCTAGTTTATTATTTTTGTTCGTTTTTATATTGATCTTTATCCTTCGAACAACTCAAATCAGAAAATAAAGTCTCATTGACTTATGGACAGTGTTATTTCTGCTTCAGTTGTTGCAACTTGAGTGGCTTGCTTTCTATCATAATTCCGACAGCTCTCCTTGAAGATTGGAAAAAATTGGGAAGATTTGAGTGGATAGAGGTTTGTATGTGTGCTAAACACATGTTGCAGTTCTGTATTATTTTAGTGCTTTATTGTAGAATAATGACATAATGTTGTTTTCAGCTCAATGCATGAGTCATGTTTTTGGCTTGCTAGTAGATATTTGAAACTGGTATTACTGAATCTGCTAATGATCATGAAAGAGCAATTATCAGTGAGGTTATGTTTCTTAGCTTATACACATTTCCTTGATTTGGTTATTTATTTTTCTTTTGGGGTTTTCTTACCCGAAAAGTAGGTGACGCAAATGGGAGATTTTCTAAACCAGCTTGAACGAATCCACGAACAACTCAATCTAGGTCGAACTTAAGCCAAAGTTCGAAAATTCTTTATTCCACCAAAAACTCGAATTACATCCAATAGGTCGCTTAAATATATAGCGAAACCCTAAAATTTGCCAAAAATAGTAAAAAGTCCAAAAAGCCCTAAAAGCCCTAAACCGGAAACTAAACGAAAAATAGAAACAAATGCCGCAAATAAAGACTAAAAACGGAAATTCCTAATGAAAGTTATAAACTAAACAAAACTTTCCTAAAATAGTAAAATTGCCGTTTCTGAGGGCGAAACGATGGAATTTTGCCGAAAAACGTCGTAGTCACGCATAATGGTGACCCGTGATCTCCACGCCGTTTCCAATCAACCCATGCCCCGAACGCCGAAACTCAAACGCCCGAACTTCACCGAAATTACCAAAATGTCATCATGTCATATCTTTCCATCATATTTTTCCAAGAATTTGCAAGCTAATTCTGGACTTCATCATTCTCCCCTGTGGTGGACAGACTCGCCCCTCGAATTGTCATCATCGACGTATCCCCATAATAGGAACAAGAAGCTTGACATTAAATACATCACCATGCGAATGTGACTTGGCAACTTCAATCAGAAGCATTAGGATTAATTTTCAAGAACCTCCACAGACCAATCTTCCGAATCGAAAATTTGTTGTAATCACCCACGTAGAACCTGCCTTTAAATGAGAACCGCCCACACAAAGTCACCCACTTCAAACTCCACGTGACGCTTCTTCCGATCTCGCATATTGTTTGTACTTGTCGCCAGCTCTTCATAGTAAGTTATCTTTGATAGATTGATGAATCTCTGCGTGCCCCACTAACAAAGTCTATCGCCTTGCATGCCATCTAGTCTTACTTGGCACCGGTACCGTATCAAGAGGACCTCGAGGTAGTATTGAATACACAACCCGAAAAGGACTAAACCCGATACTTCGACAACAAGATGGTTGTGTGCAAATTTTGCCTAGCTCAACTTCAAGTCCCAACTCCTTACATTCTCACCCACCAAGCTCCTCAAAAGATTGCCTAACGAACTGGCTGACAACTTCAGCCTACCCATCCGATCATGCGATGATAAGCACCTAAATTTCAATCGCGTGTTCACCATAGCCCACAACCGCGTCAAAATGGCAAAGGAATTTGGTGTCCCGATCTCGAAACAATCGAGGTAGGAAGGCCATGCAATCTATACATCTCCCGAAAGAACAACTGAGCCACCTTTACAAAGATCAAGCTGGTCTTCTTGCATGGGATGAATTGAACCATCTTGAAAAATGGTCAACCACCACAAAATAGAGTCATTTCCCCGCTCGTGTTCTAGGTAACCCCAAAGACGAAATCCATGCTAATATCAACTCACGGTCGTTTCCGGAATGGGCAAAAGCATATATAGACCTAAGCATTAGTTGCGAGTACTTCTTCGAAAGTCCGGCAAGTTCTAAGACCGTCGCACATATCCGTCCACTTCTCGCGAATGGTAGGCCAAAAGTAAGAGGCCCGCACCACGCCGCAAAGTGCGATCACGCCCAACATGTCCCTCTCCATGCAACTCTCTAATAATCAAGCAATCTCAGCCGCAATTAGGAATGCAAAGCTCGGCTGCCCCGAAATAAGAAACCCTCTGAGTGTGTAATCGCACGCTCCCACTCCGCACCTTCTCCACAATAGTAGCAAAGAAAGGATCGAGTAAACAAATCAAAGCAAGGAGGAAAACCTGTGTACCTTAATGGTCATGCGACTCAACAAACTTTTTCTCGCTCAGTGGCATCGCAACTCGTTGGTCACACCGCCGTACTGTGTTTCACCACAAAAGTAAAGCGCTCCAAATAGGCCACCCAGAAGCATGTCCGGCCGAGACCTTGTTCTCGCCCATTTAATGTCGCAATGCCTCATGGTCTCAGAACAAAGACGAACTCTCTTTGGAAAAGATAATGCCGCCAATGCTTCACTCGGGCCAGACCATCGCATAACTCCACATCGTATGTGATATACCTCAACTTCGCCCCCGTACAGCCTTCTCACTAAAATAGGCAACAAATGTGCTCATTATTCGACTCAAGACAGCCTCCAATGCCTACCTTGGATGCATCACTATGCAACTCAAAATGTAGGTGAAAATCCGGCAACACCGTAATGGGGCAATGGTTAACCGCACCTGATCGCTTGGAATGCTTCATCGCCTCGTTGCTCCACCCAAACTTCACGCCCTTCATACAAATTTCAGAATTGGGGCCATGATACCGGTGAAGTGTGGAATGAACCGCCCGACAAGCAATCTTGTTAATTGTTCTACCGTCCACACACATCCGCAATTCTCCTATGAGCCATCTTTCTTCGGTGTAAGGAGTGGTCGGTATCGCACACGGACTCGTACTTTTACTTGATGAATCCCTTCAATAACTCTTCAACCTCGTTGCGCAACTCCTCATGCTCACCGGGACTCATTCTAAGTAGTGTGGTCTATTGTGTAGTGACGCACCTGTGTTCAAGGTCAACTGATGTCAATATCACGCAATGGTGGCAGCCCTTCCGGCATCTCATCGTGGAAAACATTACAAAACTCCTTCACAATAGGAATTGCGCCTTCAGAACATCAACATCTCTATCTACCTCCTTTCCCATCAAGATGTAAACTACCTCGTAATCCCGTAATGCATCTTCAAATCTTGTCAAAGACAAAGAAGTCGCTAGATTCTTTAGCAGTTTAACTTCCTCCGATCCTCGCAAGGTACTAGCACAATCTTCACTCCTCGAACATAAGTGGTGTATTTATTGGTTCTCGCCATCATGCACAACTCCCCTATCACACCGCCAAGGACGTCCCAAGAATAAGTGGCAAGCATCCATAGCCACAACATCACACCAGATCGAATCCTCAGTAGTTAGCACCAATAGAAAAAGTCACCAAGGCGCGCTTCGACACCTTCACCTCACCACCCTTCTTCACCAAGCTAGCTTGTAGGCCTCGGGGTGTTGTTCACTTGCAAGGCCCAACTTCTCGAACCGCTTCAACTTAGACGATATTCTCGCAATCGCTCGCATCAATCATGAACCCGCACACCTTGCCCAAGATGGTACACTTGGACCGAAAGATGTTATTCCGCAGCCCACTCATCATCGCCGATGCTCTAGAGTCATACAAGAACGCCTCACAAACAAGGCAAGCATCCACATCTCCGCCACGATCTCCCGTTTCGTGTTGTCGTAAGATCAAAGGATGGTTCTCAGAAGGATGTTGGCCACTTCCCCTTCGTCTTCCTCTTCGTTCTCAATAAAGAGAGCCTTCTTCCCTTTACATTCTCGACTTCCTCGCGACCAACTTCGCCACAACCGAAGCATTTAATCCCACTAGTGTTAGTGTCCTGTTCGTGCGACTAGCAGGTTAATTGCAATGCAGTATTACCTCCAAAGATTGGCCGTCCCAACACTAACATTACCGGAAGCATTACTCACACCCCGACGTTGTTGTTTCTCCACCAACAATGCTCGCCGGTGCGCTCGCGTGCAGATAAGGAAGTTCGATCAAACATGTCGACGACATCTTGATCCGCACCCTCACCCACCAATATACCGCGCCACTAATTGGTCGTTAGTCTCTCGCAGCCTGTTTCTAGCGACTAATCGATAAAACTCAAGAAGGTAATCATCTATCGACTTCGTCCCTGTCTCGCATTCTCGCAACCTCCGATACATAAGGCGTTGGAAATTGTAAGGCAAGAACTCACTCGTAAGTGCTTTTTCATCTTCTCCCACGAGGTGATTTTCGCCTTTCCATTCCTATTCCGCATCAACTTCGCTATTGCCACCAAGTCGTGGCCCCGTCATAACTGTCACAACCAGCTGCACACGCTTGTCTTCGGCACACCTTTGAATTCTATGACTTCTTCAATCGACGCCACCTACCCAAGAATTATTCCGTTGAAGTGGTGCCATGGAATTCTGGACCTCCGTCTTCATCCTGCACTCCCACTTCCCGCGATCATCCTCAACTACACGCGCCCGTAGCGCTCCTGCCTCAACATACTCATCATCCCCTTCCGTAGAAGAATCTCCCATCGGTTCATCACCAACAGTTCCCTTCGATGGTTACTGACACGATCTATATTATGATCCAACAACCGATCGATTCTCGCAAGTTAATTGTTCTACCACCGCGCCCTGCGTTGCGGTCAATTATTTGGTCAATTTGTCGATTCGATTGTCACGCCATACACCTCCTCGATACGCTCATTCGGTTCCTCTTCTACGCATGATTTCTCCAATCACGCCGAAGTTGTGCTCGATACCAACCGACGCAAAGGAGATTTTCTAAACCAGCTGAACGAATCCACGAACAACTCGATCTAGGTCAAAACTTAAGCCGAAGTTCGAAAATTCTTTTATTCCAGCCAAAAACTCTGAATTACATCCAATAGGTCGCTTAAATAGCGAAACCCTAAAATTTGCCAAAAATAGTAAAAAGTCCAAAAAGCCCTAAAAGCCCTGAACTGGAAACTAAACGAAAAATAGAAACAAATGCCGCAAACGGCACTAAAAATGGAAATTCCTAATGAAAGTTATAAGCTAAACAAAACTTTCCTAAAATAGCAAAATTGTCGTTTCTGATGGCGAAACGATGTAATTTCACCGAAAAACGTCGTAGTCACGACATAGCTGTGATCCGTGATCTCCACGCCGTTTCCAATCAACCCATGCCCCCGGAACGCCGAAACTCAAACGCCCGAACTTCACCGAAATTACCAAAATGTCATCCTGTCATATCTTTCCATCATATTTTTCCAAGAATTTGCAAGCTAATTCTTGGACTTCATTAGTAGGTAAGGGAGGTTCCAAGCTCATTTTTCATACCCGAAAAGTGGGGAAGGGAGGCCCCAAGCTCATTTTGCATTCTTGGAAAATTGAGGGGGGTTGCGATAGGTTGACAAATGTAAGGCCGTAAAACTTTTGTCACTTTTCATGAAATGGATTAAACATATATAAATGTCAGTGTTCCCACCTTAGCTGACGCACCGCATCTGGAGTCGGTGAAGTGAGAAATGAGCAAGTGGTTCCCACACATAGACGTGTGTGGGTAAAGAAGCTAGTCCCTTCACATCGTCGCCTTTGATGTGAAGAAAAACGAGCAAGCGGTTCCCAACACAAAGGACGGGTGTGGGTAAAGAAGCTAGTTTAAAACAAACACGAAAAACAAAAACAAAATCATAGATACGGATACTAGATCTTTTAGATAAAATAGAAATAGAAAAGGAAAACAAACACAAATGAGAGAAAAATGCGTTTAGAACATGGAACATAGGAACACTTACAGGAAGTCAATAGAACTAGTAGATACTATGGTTAGAAGGAGAATCAATATTGCTTGCCTCCAAGAGACAAAATGGGTAGGAGAAAAGAGTAGAGAAATAGGAAGCATGTGGTTTAAATTGTGGTACACCTAAGATAGATATAAAATGCAATGGAGTAGGAATTGTGGTGGATAATGATTATAAGGATAAGGTCGTAGAGGTTAAGAGAATGGGGGATAGATTGATTATAGTTAAATTAATTATTGGAGATTAAAAAATTAACATACTTAGCACCTATGCACCACAAGTAGGATTAAAAGAGAGCATCAAACACAAGTTTTGAGACGATATGGATAGATTTATGCAAAGCATACCATTAGATGAAAAGGTTTTTATTCGGAGGAGATTTAAATGGGAATGTCTGGGCAAGTAACGATGGGTTTGAGAGAGTTCATGGAGGTTTTGTTACGGTAATAGAAATGAAAAAGAGAATCACTCTTAGAATTTGCTTCAAAGATACGATCTTGTCTTAGCAAATACTAGTTTTAGGAAGAGGGAGTTGCATATAATTACTTTTAGTAGTAGTCATAACAAGAGTCAAATAGATTTTTTTAACGAGAAAAATAGATAGAAAAATATGTAGAGACTGCAAAGTAATACCTGGTGAAGCGCTTACTACCTAACATAAGTTAGTAGTACTTGATATTAAGCTAAAACGACGACATAATAAAAGAGTTAGCATACCCTAGAATAAAGTGGTGGAACCTAAAAATAGTAAACAATTAAAGTTTAGATAAAAACTACTAAAGGAAAATGTTTGGAATCTGACTTAAATGCTAATACAATGTGGCTAGAAATGAGTAGTTGCATTAGAGAGTGGGATCAAACATATTAGGTATATCTAAAGGCTTGGGACCACCAAAAAGGAAATATGGTGGTGGAACGAGGATGTCCAACGAGCAATTAAGACTAAAAGAGATATGTATAGGAAAATATTTTTAAGTGTCAAGATGAAGATTCGTACAATCAATATAGAGAAGCTAGAAAACAAGCTAAAAAAGTAGTTAGTCAAGCTAAAACAAATTTCATAGAAGATCTATATATACAAGGTTAGGTAATAGAGATGGCAAAAATATATATATAGGCTAGCCAAATTAAAAGATAAAAAGAAACAAGACCTAAGTCATGTAAGATATATTAAGGACGAAAATCAAAATGTTTTAACGCGCGAGGATGATATTAAGGAGAGATGGAGAAGTTACTTCGATAGTTTATTTAATGATGAACAAGTTGATACTATAATAGTTGAAAACCCACACCAAGAAAGAAATGTAAACTATACACGCAATATTAGAATTATAGAAGTTAAAGAGGCATTGAAAAGAATGAAAATAGGGAAAGCATGTGGCCAAGTAGAAATACCCATAGAGGTTTGGAAATGCCTAAGAGAAATTGGATTGACTTGGTTAACAAAACTTTTCAATAAAATACTAAAATCAAAATGGATGTCAATGGATTGAGAAGCACGTTTCATGCTAATCTTCAAAAACAAATGAGACATTCAAAGTTGCTCAAACTACCGGGGAATTAAATTTATGAGTCACACTATGAAACTTTGGGAGATGATAATTGACAATGGCTAAGGAGATAAACAACAATATCGTAGAACCAATTTGGCTTCATGCCTAGAAGGTCAACTGTGGAGGCGATTTTCCTTATAAGACGATTGTTAGAAAAATATAGAGAAAAGAAAAAGATCTTTATATGGTATTCGTAGATTTAGAAAAAGCATATGATAGTCCCTAGAGATGTTCTTTGGTGGTTCTAAAAAGAAAATGAGTGCATGCTAGATACATAGACACTATTAAGGATATTTATGATGGAGTAGTAACGAGTATAAAGACATTTGGAGGAGCTACAAAAGAATTCCCCATTACGATAGACTATATCAAGGATCGGCTTTAAGTCTATATCAATTTACTTTAGTTATAGATGAACTAACTAGGCATATTTAAGAGGATATACCATGATGTATGCTATTTGCAGATGATATTGTCTTAGTGGATGAAACAAAAGATGAAGTGAATAGAAAATTAGAACTCGGAGAAATACATTAGAATCTAAAGGCTTTAAGTCGAGTAGGACTAAAATTGAATACATGCATCATGTGAGTTTATAAACACTAGACATCGAGATGATGGAGTGGTAAAATTAGGGGAGGTAGAAGTTCCTAAGGTGAACCACTTTAGATATATAGGATCAATCATACAAAATGATAGTAATATTGAGAATGATGTCACACATAAAATTCAAGTCGGATGGAAGAAATGGATGAGTGCAACATGGGTGATTTGTGATCGAAATGTTCCTACTAAGTTAAAAAGAAAATTTTATAGGACAAAGCAATTAGGCCTACCTATGCTCTATGAGTCTATGGTGGTGAATGTTTGCAAGTTAAAGCAACAACAATTACATAAAATGAACGTAGCAGTAAATGAGGATGCTTAGTGGATGTGTGGTAAAACTCGTAAAGATAGAATAAGAAATATAGAAATTGAAAGACAAGTAGGAGTAGCACCAATTGATACAAAGATTAGAGAATGACTGGTTGCTGGTGGTTTGGTCACTTGCAAAGACGGCCTACAAATGCCCCCACTAGAAAAGTTGACTCAAGAGAAACTCGAAGAAATTCGACTTAGGTAGGGTAGACCAAAGTTAACATGAGATGCATTAATTATGAGGATTTGAATGGTTTAGAAAGCTCACAATCAATTGCACTTAATCGAACACAATGGAAAAGTTTGATCCATGTAGCCGACCCTGATTAATTTGAGACTGAGGCTATGTTGTTGTTGTTTTTGTTGTTTTGGGGTTTTCTTTAGTAATTTTTACTCCTTATCTTATTTCAGGCCCAATATCATGACTGCCTAAAACATCTAAAAGTTGTTCCAAGGTACAAGGCGCATCTCAGCGTCTCTCACTTGAGACCGATGTTGCTAGTTTTAAAGGACCGTTGTACCTGGTGGCAATATGAAATTCAGGCTAGCCTACAGCAAAAGAGAATGAGGCTATTTTTTTCTTATTCGCTACTGAATACGTCTGCACTTTTCATTCAAGTTTTTTTATCTTGCCATCACAAGATTCACAACATTGGCATCACTAACAAATTGCAATTCGATCGTGCCGATATCGGTTTAAGATTTTGTAATGTTATTAGCAAATTAACTAAAAAATTTAATCCTTTTGGTTGATGGATCTATCATAAAAACATTTTTTGAAGTTTGAATGACTGTTATTTAAATGCCTTCTATTTCAGCTACCATTTTCATGGGACATAATTGGTTATCTTTGTCAACTTTTTCGACATTACATTTAATTATATGCCAACTCCTTGCAACGGTCAGCTAACTTTGAAAAACGAAGATTAGGAAAATTGAGAAAGATCTAGATTCCAAAGTTATACTTTTTGTGGAGGTTGGTAAAATTACATTATTACTTTTCTACGACTGCTGTGACGTGAACCTTCTAAATGTTGTCTGTGATTTCCATGATTATCCACATAAATTAAGCATGTTGGAAATTATTTTTTTGTGGATTACTTGCTTATGCTAAAGTTGAATCTGTGAAATCGAAGGAAGCAGCTCCGCAGAGAAATAATAGTATAAGATGGTTTTCCTTTACATGGTCCGTACTTACTTCTCGTTGTTGTTCAATCTACTTTGATTGCTTGCACTTCCTTTATCTAACATAATGTTTTTATTTCATTTAGATGCTTAGTGTTACTTTTCTTGTTGTTCAATCTACTTTGATTGCCTGCATTTCCATTATTTAACATAATGTTTTTATTTCATTTAGTTGCTTAGTGATGTTTTTTGAGATATGGGTATTTCTGATATTTCCTCTAAGGAAAATGATTATGTAGGGTCAGAGTTGTTAAGAGGATAAAGTAACCAAAGAAGAGTGGCAAACAATTAATAAGTTGCTGAGTTACCAGCCTGACGAGGATGTAAACTTCCACTCAGGGAAAGGCTCACAACATTTGATACAGTTCTTGGTAAATATCTCTATTAGCCAAGCTGCTGCTCGGACCATAAGCAGCAACCAAATAGAGATTTTGTGTGGTAGATTTGAACAACTTGACGTCACTACCAAGTTGTATCATCGTCCCACTCAGTGTGACGTGTCATTGAGATTTTGTGGTTTATCTGCCCCTGAAGGTTCACTTGCAGAGGTTTGTTTCTGAAAATTATGTAAGTTATCCATTGAACTACTGTGGATTTTTTGTTACTTCGTGAAGACTTATTGTTGAGCCAATTTTATTGTAGAGTGTATGCAGTGAGTGGAAGGTGAATGCTCTTATTGCTAGTGTTGTGCACTCACCTGTAGGAGAGTGTCAATTGGCGGCTCTCAGCAACAATTGCTCCATGCCATGTTACTGTACTTTACTTAACTTTATCTATTTCATACAAAGTATTTATAAATTAAATCTATATTGCTTGACTTTAAAGATCTTGCGAAATATGTTATTACTTGATTAGCGAAACTAGGGAGAGATCAAAGATCAGTATAGGATTTTGACGACTTTACTGCTTAGTGGATCTGTTTTGAGTAGAATTAATGTCTTTTGAGCCATTAAATTCAAGTTTAGATATCTACCTTAATTCTAGAAGGGTTTAGTAGTCCTTTGAGCCATTAAATTCAATTTTACAGATCTAGCTTAATTCTAGAAAGGTTCAATTGAGCCAACGATATTACACAAAAGCACTCTATGGAGGCAGCCCATATATTATGTTTATTTATATTTCATAAGGAATTTAGTTTAGTTTAGTATGGCATGTTTTTATTATCTTACTTTTTGACTCTTGTATTGAAAATATTTTTGGAATTTAAACTCGAGGTAATTTCACCTTCACCTAAGGGTAAGCACTACAAGAAAGTGTTAAGAATAGCGACGGAAATAGCTGCCGCATTATTTAGCGAGTGGGATGGCGACGAGGGTAGCAACGACCCTTGTCGCTACTTTTCGCGGGAAGATTCCCGCCCAAATCCAATTCTCCTCGCCCACGTGGCGAGAGATTACGCCACGTGGCCGCGGAGTAGAGGGCCATCCTCGTCCCGTCGCTAATTTGGGATCTAAATCCCAAAACGCTCTCTCTCCCTCTCCCTCTCTCGCTAGTTTTCCTCTCTCCTCACTCGATCTCCCATCCCCGTCCCCTCGTCCCCGTCCTCGTCCTCTCTCGGTTCAGCCCCTTTCCGCTGTCGCCCGCCTCGTGCTCTTCTTGACGGCCGCCTCGCTTCTCCCCGCTTCTCCGGCTATTGCATACTGGGCTTCCACCTCGTGTTAGGTATTTTTTATATATATATTCTGTTTTTTTTAGTTGATTTATGTATGTTTTTTGTTATTTAAGTTGATATATCATCTTTTTTTTGTGAAAATTTGTATTTTTTGTGAAAAAATTGTATTTTTGTATTTTATGTTAGAATGAAAATTTGGAATAAATTTTGTATATATATGCATGTTAAATTAAAAATGTAATGGTTTGATTAAAAACTTGTATTTTTGTATTTTATGTTGGAATAAAAATTTTGGAATTAAAATTTGTATTTCATGTATTTTGAGGTGAATACAATTTGTTAAATTGATTAAAATGTTGGAATAAATTTTTTATGTTGATATTTATTATTTTTTTATTTTTGTGACAAATAAAATGCATGTTTTTTATTTGAATTTCATTATTTTTTTGTGATTATTTGTGATATTTATTGCATGATTTTTTTAGTATTGATATATGTACTTCTTTTGTAATATGTTATAATTAAATTAGTTGAATTTCAAATATTTCCATTAAACTATTATTTAATTGTTTTTTTTACGCTAATTAAAAAATCAAATTAAAATCTATTTAACTATAATAAGGAAATTATGTTAAGTTGAAATAAATTTAAGTATAAAGTTAATGAAATGATACAAATTGATTGGACAAATTAAATTTCGATTAGGACCAAAAATAAAAGAGTCTAACATATTATACTATATATACATATAGAGTAGTTAAAAGCAATTTAACTATAATAAAGAAATTTTTAATTGGTTGAACAAAATAATATTTATATAATAACGCTTACATATGATATATATATATATATAATATAGCTAGGCAGGATTGGTATATAACTATATATATATAAATTATGTTAAGTTGAAATAGAAATAAGTATGAAGTTTACAAGTTAAATGAAATATTATGAAATATTAATACGACATTGTACCGATAAAAATTTAATAAAATGATACAAATTCATTGGACAAATTAAACTCGATTATGACAAAAATAGAAGAGTATAATATATTATACTATAAATAAATATATAGTAGTTAAAAGTAATTTAACTATAATAAGGAAATTTTAATTGGTTGAACCAAATAATATTTATATAACAACGCTTATATACGAGATATATATATATATATAAATGAGACAATAAAATTATACACTGCAAATATTAAAGTAAAATTTAAAATTACGAAGGAAAAGTTAAAAACGAGGCAAAATTAAATGATAATAATTTATAATAACAATTGTACAATAGTATATATTACCCAAAGTATGTGCATATATTGCAACCAATTCGACTAATTATGGTTAACAATCGACTAAAATGTATAAAATATAGTATGCAAAGTATGTGCAAATGCAACCAATTCGACTAATTACGATTAATACTCGACTAAAATTTATATAGTGATTGATGTGTACGTGTATTCAATTACTTGTTTAGGTCTTTCGAGATGTATGTGTCTCGAGATTGGATGTACAACCGTATTGAAGGTTACACTAGATTAGAGTTTGTGGTCGACGTGAAGGAGTTTATAAAATTTGTCATGCAACACCGCACCACTTACTTGAACGAAGTTTAAAATTTGATGTCCTTGTCTAAAATGTCGCAACGAAAAATACTACGATGTAGACACGTAGAGCTTCATCTAGTGAGAGGTTGATTCGTTCCTCGATTACTATTGTTGGACCGCGCACGGGGATGAAGAAATAGTAAGCGATGAGGACGATGGAGGTGATGATCCAATGGATGAATATCCGACATCATATCATCATATGATACATGACATTACAGCCCCAGCTTTGATTGGAACCGTGAAGAGAGGCGAACCTCGAAGCTTGAAGCATTTTTCCAAAATGATTGACGCGATTTAATCAACCGCTTTGGCCGGTTGCGAGAAGATGACTAAACTCTCAAGAATGACACGTTTATTGACGATAAAGTTGAATCATCATATTTCTGAGCAAGCATTCGACGAAATTTCGCAAGTATGTGAAGACGTGTTGCTTGAAGACAATTGTTTAATAGATAGCTTTTAGAAATGTAAGGGCTTGATGCACTGGCTGGGTCTCCCATATGAGCGAATTGATTGTTGTCCCAACTTATGCATGTTTTATTGGGGTTCGACTCCAAGCTTACATCTTGCAAGTTTTGCGGAGAATTTAGGTTTAAATCTTAACAAATGCCCGCATGAGACAATATTTTACTTCCTTTGGCGCCTCGTCTCCAACGTTTGCACGCGCTCACAAAAGCTACCGCGAAACACATGTGGTGGCACGCAGAACAACAAGAGATGAAGGTAATATGCAAAAGATTGCTCCGATTTTATGGCATGGAACCACTTTTCAGCTCCGAGGTTCGTAATGTTCGACTTGGCTTATGCACCGATGGGTTTCAACCTTTCTAATGACCGCAAACCGCACTCCTCGTGGCCGGTGATTCTAACACCGTACAACTTGCCTCCCTCGATGTGTATGAAAAAAAGAAGTGATGTTCTTAACAAAGTTGATCGTACTTGGACCAACTAATCCATCGCAAAACATTAATGTGTTTCTCCAACCGTTAAGTGAAAGAATTGCAGAGTCGTGGTATGATGAGAGTGCCTACCTATGACGATCGACTCAAGACAAACTTTCAAATGCGCGCTACACTTACGTGGACTCTCACGACTTTTCACCATACAACATGCCGTTTCGGGATGGATCACGACGGAGGACCGTTCGTCCTTATTGCATGGAAGATGCCGACGCTTTTCGGTCGAGGTTCGAGGGAAAGCGAGTTGGTTCGATTGTCATCAACGTTTCTTGTCGTGATATTCAAGGAGCGAAAAGACAAGTCTAGTTTCCGCAGAGGTAGAATCGTATCCGATAAGCCACCCGCTAATAAAGCAGTGAAGATGTATTGCGTGAAATTGAAGCTTTAGGGCTAATGAAGGTCACCGAATCGGGATCGATGCTATAAACAACGAAATCTCAAGACTAACTGGAGAAAACGAAGCATATTGTGGGACTTGCCTTATCGGAAGACAAACCTTGTTAGGCACAACCTATACATAATGCATATTGAGAAAATGTTTTTGACAATATTTTCAACACAATCATGAAAGTGTATAAGTGGAAAACTAAAGATAACGCAAAGTCTAGTGGGAAGACTTAAAAGAGATTTGTAATCGTCCATAGCTTCATTATAATCAAATTTCTAAGAAATATCCGTAGGCACGATATGCGCTAACAAGCTTTGAGAAAACAAGCGTTGTGTAAGTAAATTAAGGAATTTGACTTCCCGATGGTTACGCGTCTAACATCGGTCCATCACGTAGATTTTAAGAAGTTGAAGATGTTTGGGATGAAAAGTCATGATTTCCATGTTTTCATGCAACGATTGCCGCCGATTGCTTTTCTAGATCTCTGTAGAAGGACATATGAATTGCAATTAGTGAGTTAAGTATTTTCTTTAGAGATTTATCTCGCTAGAAATTTGAATGTTGACAATCTTCGGCTTTCGCATGAAAACATTCCTAAGATATGTGTAAATTGGAAATCCGCCAAGTTTTTTTGACTCAATGAAACATCTACCTATCCATTTGGCGTATGAGGCTATCCTTGTCGACCCAAGACAATTTCTAGATGTACCCTTTCGAGAAGTAATCAATTATACTCGTACACAATTAAGTTGATTAATTAACATATACATTTTAAATAACTTACTTCTACAAATCTAGGTACTTGAAACATTTAAAAATAATGTTACAAATAAAGCAAGTGGTCGTAGGCTCAATATGCAATGCTTACTTATTGGAAGAAGCAATGCATTTTGTTCCTATTATTTTTAGGAACACGTCTCCACCTTGCACAACCGTCCGCCTCGCAATTACGATGATGGAGTCGAACCAACTCAAGATTTTAATGGCAACTTCTCAATATTCACCCAACTAGGCTCGGGCCTACGGAGATCAAAGAAGCGTTATCTCACTTGATGTCGAAGTGTAACGCCGCACAATCATATGTGTTGTTCAATTGTCCCGAAGTTCGCTCCATTCATTAGCTATGCTTTAATGTTAATTATTTAGTATATTTAATCTATTCAATCGCAATCCTTACTTTCTTTCATTCTCCTCGTTAGGATGTATGTATCGGAGTTATGCTCCAAGCACATGAATATTACCCGAAGGTAATCGATGAACACCTTGAGAAACATTTCTCAAGTTGGTTTCAACAATTG
Source organism: Stephania cephalantha (assembly GCA_039657325.1). Lineage (NCBI taxonomy): Eukaryota > Viridiplantae > Streptophyta > Magnoliopsida > Ranunculales > Menispermaceae > Stephania > Stephania cephalantha. The sequence goes on along the minus strand of CM077572.1, from coordinate 23,010,683 downwards.
TAAGTCATTCCTACATGCATATTAAAATAATTCTTTATTTTTGTTGTTTATTTGAAATTGAAGTTTATGAATGAAATTTATTTTTGGCGTAGGTTCCATCATGTATTCAAGATACAACACTTCAAATATTGTCATACGCCCTAGTCGACTTTGCACCGTATATCACTCATATCTTGTTAATGGCTACAAATTCTGCATCGTGTCGCATGGCTCAAACAAAGATATGCGTAGTAGCTGGTATGCGTTAAGCACAAATTATGCACAATGTGACAATGACTTTTACGGCAATTAGAAGAAGTGATACAAATTGAATATGGTGGATTCCTACGTACTGTGTTGTTCATGTATCAATGGTTCGATCCCACGATCAATGTTGAGACAAGAGTTCACTGATCCTTAAAAATCGTCGATGTACATCGAAATCTGCGACTGAACAAGTACAAGCATTTCATATTATCAATGCAAGCTAGTCAAGTGTACTTTCTTTCATACCCAAGTGTAAGAAATGAGCATAACAATCGACAAGCTACGTGCAGACTTCAACCGAAATTCATCGATAAGCAAAACTTAGTCGAAAATAGTGCGCTTTATAGAACAAAACGTTTTTCAGAGCAAACTACTCGAGAATGATAATTCGAGGTCGATATTGGCAAAAATGTTTCAACTTTGCTAGTTGATCCTAGTAGCGCACACATGTCGACGTCGACGAAGTTAAGACGATGAAAGCGATAATTCCAAGTTTTCATCGAATGATGAGGACGTGACAACGAACCATGATATTTCCTTATTTAATTGGTAAATTATGCAATTATTATTTTTTATTTGTTACGTAATATTTCAAATGTTGGAGTTTCACGCGTATCTTGTTTCTAACTTAGTCTTAATTTTTTTATAAAGTTATGTCATCGTACATGTGATACGATCCATCATCTAGCTTAGGATCCGCGACGATCCGGTGGTCTATCTAGTGGACGATTCAAACGCTATCAGAGATCGACGATCGTGTCATTCACACCGACCCTTTCATGATGATGCTACTCCATCACATCCCTCTACATCTTACATGTCTTTGACATTTGTTTTTTGTGATGATTTCATCTCTATGCAGATGTACTCTACTTTACTTTCTCGCTACCCACTCCACCCGTCGATGGTCGCGTGACGTTTATGCCAAGTGTCAAGCCTACTTTTTCGTCGGGGATCAAGATCTCCTTACATTTTTATGATCGTACGCACGACCACCGTGACAAATGCCCCACCATTAAGCCATCCCGATTTGCATGCCTCGCCCTCTACGAGTCATCGTGCAGAAGCCGCCAAGTTCTTCTAGACAACGTTCGAGTGACCCCGTGACGTCCCCTTCTTCTAAACAGGCACCGTCGCTCTAATCCCGTAATCAAGCCTTAATCGAACCTCATAAGATTTAATTACGTATTAGTCGCCTTTTCGTCCCTATATTCTTCGATATACATGTCTCGTATATTATTAGATTTCGAGTTAATTAAAATTTTTATCATTTTAATATTATCACATATTTTAAAGGTTATGCGTAAGTTCTTATTATTTAAAAATCCTAAGTGTGGAAAACCAGAAACACAAGATAACATGCATGTATATATCATAAAGATAATAATACAATATGATATATGAGTCTCAAAATGGGAAACTATACGCTCAACCCAATATACAACCCATAACGTACAAAGAAAAATATAAACATAATAATACAACAAAAATCGAGTCATACAAAATGAGATAGGAGAGTCACGAAATGCTTAAGGAAAGTCGCCGATCTTCTCCTTCCCGATCTCGCTATTGCTCGACAGACTTACACCCATCGTCACAAACTAGATGGTGAGTATATTGATATTTAAGTAATAATTGGAGAATTTTATGCCAAATTTCCAAAATATAAAAAAAGTATTTAAAAGCATAAAATAGTGAAAGAGTTGTTGAATCAAGTAATGCAAGTAAATACCACAATTAAAAATGTATAGATCGACATGTGCTAAGTCGAGATGATCATACGTCCCATTTGGCCATGAGAACTATCATCTAACCTTTTTCACTACTATATGGAGTCGCGCTCAACATATTCCATACAAATATGTGAGTCGCGCTCTACGCATATAAATCATCTATCTCGTTCTTGTCGACCACCCCGAGTCTCATACCTTGTATGTCGCGCAAGTGTAATGGTGAATGCCGAACCCTGTAGACCCATGTCCCCTGAACCGCGCATCTCTCATGCAATGAACACTAGATAATCCCTACTTTAGTTTTCAAAGACCAATAATTCCAAGTCTCTAGATTTCAATACTAGTTAAGCTACAAAGCCCAAGGAAATAGAATACAATTTTAATCCATTCCAACTTATCTCAATAGCATGTTTTTCATCAACTATCTATCAAGAATATCATCCAAAGTAGAAATTGGAATCAATGAAACATTTCGCAAAGCATCATTTCAACAATATTCAAATATGAATAGACACAAGAACAACGTGATGTGAGATTACGAGTAGCAATGTCTACAAATAGACTATAAAATAATAAGAGTCAATGAAATGAAATATAGAATTCTCACAAATTTTTACTTACATGTCACAAAGCTTATCCTAGCCTATCCGCCTCCCGACACTCCAAAACGCGTCCTCGAACTCTCGAGACCTCCTATTAGTTCCTGGAGTTGTTTGATAAGTTTTAGAGTGGTTTTAGACCTCTACTTAAAGTTTTAAAACCATTTATAATGTTTAAGCCATTTGAGAAAATTGTTGATTTTTGTATTGTCAAAGGCAAGTAGCGTTAATTCTGAAATTAGTGCACTAATTCTCGACTTAGCGCGCTAATAAGCCATATCTAGCGCGCTAGCTTTCCTACTTAGCGCGTTTATGTGCAAAGCAGTAACTCAAAATTTCGTAATTCGAATTCTAAGTTTTATGTACACATAGGCCTTATTAATGTTTTTTGGGACCTCTCATACACACTACTATAGGTCTTTAACATCAATCGCAACATAAAAAACAACAACTAACATTACTAAATTTCATGAATTCATTAATTTGAGCTATGTTAATGGAGTGGAGAAGTTACCTAGCTTGATGAACTTCTTCTTCTTCACCAAACCTTCAATGAATTGTTCACTTCTCCTTCACCAAGATCACACCAGCAAACTTTCTTCTCTCCCTCCTTCCTTGCCAATGATTTGATGATGATAAGTGCGATCAATTAGTTTGACTTATGAGGTTTTATAGATAATTGAATATGGTTGAACCATGACCTTTGATCATGTGTGCACACGTATCTCGAGACTCAACTAGTGGACTACCTTCACTCACTTATTCCACAAGTCATGCTTAAGCAATTCCAATAGTTGACTCATTTAGCCTCTAGATTGGTCAATACGTGTCTCGATGTACATCATGTGACTATTGATTTATTTTCACTAACTTAAGCACATTAATGTTTTATCAAACATGACTACATTAAAGTTACTTATAAAACCATAGTTAGCTCAAATTAATTAAGCTTACCCCATAAGTCGCTACTTCATCCCACATCAACACGTAACTCGAGCTACGTCTCCGCTCGCCTCGATACCTATATACCCATATAAATTGACTTAATAGTGTACACATATACAATACATTAGGCATACATCACAACAAATATAAAATATACCTCGCCTTACCTCTTCTGGCCAATGGACATATCATGCGCTGGTCCCACTAAGACAGACGGTCGTTGATCATGTTTAAGGAATTAAGCACAATTAGAGATTTTGGGTCGTTACACGTCCATAGGTACGGTCACACGTGGACAACGATGAAGCAAAGATTACTAGTCAACCCTGGGCAAATATTTTTGGTCGTGAAAGATGACGATAGTAAGTATACGTACTTTAAGTAGGAATATTTATGTTTACTTTCTTATAAACTTGGTCTAACGCCTCGTTTTAAATTTAGTGGATGGAAATTGCACCACCGACAAAGTCATCGGAGATGACTAGGGCATATAAACACTCCTTGCACAAGGACGGCTATTCTTCGTGAGTTTGTTCCGCAAAGACATGCGAGATATTTATCGGAATCAATGGAATGTAAATTTGTTTAAGTTTTGGTTGTTTCATTTACCTAGGATTTAGAGACAAAATTGAAAAGTCTTTATAGTTATATTTAAATTTTATTTTTTTTATGTATAGCTTTCATTCGATCGGGAGCCACCTGATAACGTAGCTATTAGAGAAGCGTACGATACAGTGATAGATTGTCACTGGTACGACGATTTCATTAGCAAGATGTGCTCGAAAGATAAAAAGCATGCACATGTATCTACCGAGATCTTCGACCACTATAAGAAGATGCGGTCCACCCATGATTTCAAGAAGAAGTCGAGCGAGCAAGCAAGAATCTGAGAATCGAGACAGAGGACCTCGTACAGGTGCAAAGTGCATACTGGTGGTTCAATATCCATTTATCAACACGCAGAAAGGCTAGTAAGTTATGTTATAATAAGTTTATATATATAATATATATGGATCTAGTCTCAAACTTAATCCTCTTTAAATATATGTTTTATATGCGAGAAGTTAGGTCGACCTCCTACTGCTTTGGAGTTTTGCATATACTTCCATACTAAAGATCATAACGGCGTAACTTTCCTTAATTCAAGAGTAGAGAAGATTGTCGTAAGTAAATAGTTTGTTTTTAAATTTTGTTTACTTAATTAATGATAGGTATCAATGACTTGTAAATGTTTTAATTCTTAATTAAGACACCGATCCAAATAAGAACGATTGAGCTTAATACAAGCCGTAAATTTCGACACATCGATAGATGAGACCGAGTTACATTTGTTCGTCGTGGAGCATGATGACAAAGAACGAACATATGGACTAGGTGGACACCATCTAGGTCGCATACAGACATGCTACAGTACCTGGAGCATGAACTGGAGGTGAAGATGGAGTCGGATCTTCTCGACCTATTTCTTCTCCTAACGAGCCCATCGAGCTTTTGCAAAGGGACTTCAAGGAGACGCAGTACACATATTCTTCAGTTATGCAGATCACACTCTAACTCGCAATGAGTTGCGATAGGGCGCTGGCGTCAAGCATGGAGCGGGCTTTAATGGACGACTGGGATTTCGTTCGCGCCTCCGAGAGATGTTCTAGCCGATGAATCGAGACCGACGACGATCCCGACGATCGAGTTGTCACCGATGTATATATAGCCTCGGGTTGTTCTTATCTTGTTTTGTATATTTTCATACTTGTAATTAACTTTCTTTTTGTATTAATTTCATTTAGTTTGTTATTTACTTTAGTTATTTAGTTTAATTTATATATTTTCTTGTCCTTATTGTTATTCTAAATAAATTGTATAGTATAAATTAAAATATATTATTTTAATAATTTAAAATTTTTAATAAAGTTTTAAAAATAATTTAAAATTTTAATATTATTTAAAAAATATTATTTTAAAACATTTCATTTAAATAATAATTTTAATTAAATTAAAAATATTTTTTTAAAATTTTATATATTATATATACTACTTTTTGAATTTATATAAAAATAATAATTTTTTCAAATATTTTAAGGTTTGGGGTTTAAGGTTTTAAAATTAAATATAAATTTTAAATATTTTAAATTAAATATTTTTAAATAATTATTAAATAACATTATATATTATATATAAAATGAACTATTTTTCTAAAAATAAATTTTCAATATTTAGTGATCAAAGCCCCGTCGCTATTTAGCCACGTGGTCGAAAGGAGCCACGTGGACAATTTGGCGACGGGTTTAAGCGATTTCCCCATCGCTAAACGTTCACGTGGCTTGGTTAAACGACTTTCAACCAAACCACGTGGCACATTAGATGACGGGCATGGCCATAGGAGTAGCGACGAGGTCCTATTGCAAAACCCGACATATCGTTGCTAAAAAATAGCGACGAGCAGATAACGACGGGGGTTCTCGTCGCTAAATCGAGATAGCGACGGGGTTCCGTCGCTAAACCTAGAGATAGCGACGTGAAATACTGTAATCCTGTATCCTTTGTAGTGAAGTGGTCGAGCTGTTTTTGTTTATATGGTCTTTATGCAAGTTGCATTATTTACTTGCTTGTTTATTTATTTATTTATTTAAGTTTTTTAGTTAGTTACCTATCCAAATCAAGCTTTCGAAATTTTAGTCAATTCTACCTTAATATAAGTTTTAATGAATGATACAAAAGTTACTTATGAAAATAATTAAAAAAAAAAATAGTTAATTTAGTCTGGCGATTCCCCAACGAATCGAAATAACACTAGAAATCGATGGCCAAATCCGTGTAAAAATCAGAATGATTAAGAAAAATTGAGTTTGGCGAATCCTCAGTGATTCGCCACTTCAACAGAAATCGTTGTTCAGATCTGTGGGTCACTGCACCTCACAACTCATCGATTCGCTAAGCAATTTCCTAGCGATTCCACTTAATACTGGAATCGTTGTGCACGATTTGAGTTTTTTTAAACATAAACCATGATCGCTACAAACACAAACTCATTCACACATCAAAATCGTTGCATCCTTTCACCCACACTTCAATTTCTTGCCTAGATTCAACCATCCTAAGCTCAATTTTAGTATATTTAAGTGATTCCCACCTCAACCTAGTTCCATTTAACCAAAAGTTTTCGATTTTGAGAGTGTTCAAATTTAACTAGTGGTTTAAGGGATTTCACTTTTAGCTTGAAAAAAATCTATAGCAGCTTTAAGAGCTAAAATCTTAAGAGATTCACTCTCAAGAAGCTAATTACTTACAAACTTTCTAGCTTTTTCTCAGTAACAAATTATTGGTTTGAAGGAATTTTTGCAAAATTTTCAATGATTTTTGAAATCTTTTATTGGAATTCATTATATTACCTGAACAAATGATTTCATTGATTCCAATAGATTAGGCATGCGATTACAATGATCGTTGGTTTAAAAATTAGATAATTTTGAAATCAAGATATATTTTAACATATTTGCAAACTAGTTTGAAAATCAAGTTTAAAATTAGTTTGTGGGTCCGGTTTAATTTGTTTTGTTTTGTTTTTGACAAGACTAAGATTTTTCACACAATTGCTTTACATTATTTAGAAAATCGATTTAAAATTTTATAATTATGTTAACACTTCGATGCCAATTTTATTTTAAAGTTTCGATGAATTTTAAGCTAGCTTTTCAAATGATTTCTCCTTTTAAAATAAAGTCTTGAATTATACCGAATTATTTTCTAAAAACATTGTTTTTATGATCCACTGTTTATTTGCTATTCTGACTTGTGAGTTTTTTATTTAGAAAATGGCCGAAAGTGGTAAAAGTAGAAGTTCGCGAGACGAGAAGGGGAATGCACCTTTAAGAGAGAAACTCAAACAAAAATCCAAAGTTCCACCACACCTATTAGGCCAACATGGATTTCTATAAATAACCCTAGAGTTAGAACACTAATAGAACCTACTCCACCCCTAGATTTCATGATGAGTCGTAGAGAGAGGAAGAAGTTAAGGAGACTCCAAAGATTCCTTTTTACCGCACAATTTAATAAATGTCAAAGTTCTCGCTAGATAAAGAGTGATATTAGTAAAAATAGAAAAATTATTCCGATAGGGGTTTCAATGTAAAGAATGAAGTAAAGTATGGGCCTAGAATTTTGAACATAATAAGGAAAATAATTGGGATTGTTGACTAGTGACTATTATGTCGACAATAATGTGAAGTCCTTAGAGAGATAGGTTGTGAAATACTAGTGCGAGAATTTTAAGCAAATGGGCACGGAAATGATAATAAGATGGTAGCTATAGATTTACGAGAAGACATCAGCTTGACTACTCACGTACAAGAATAAACCGCTACTTCGATTTATCGTAATTTCATAAGAGACAAAATAATGAGTACTTAAAACCCGAGTATGGGTTTAGACATTGATTTTCACATGAAACCATTAGAAATGGACTAGAAGCAATTCTGGGGGATGGATTTCTTTTTGATAAAAATGGGTACTCAAAACATATTCAAACAAAATATTTTAAGAAAACCACCAATGTAACGGCCCAAAATCTCTAACCGTGTTTTCCTGAAACAGGATCAACGACCCGTACCGTGGGACCCACACCGTGATATGTCCATTGACCGAGGCAAGGGCCGAGGTATATTTTATATTTGTTGTGATGTATGTCTAGTGTATTGTATATGTGTAGACTATTAAGTCAATTTATACGGGTATATAGGTATCGAGACGAGCTGGGGGATGTACCTCGAGTGCGCAGATCGACGGATCGAGGTAGTGGCTTATGGGGTAAGTTTAATGTGAACTAATGTTGGTTTTGTAAGTAGCTTTAATGTGGTCAAATTAAATGTAACATTAAGTGCCTAAGTTAGTGAAATATATTAGTATTCACATGATGTGCATCGAGACACGTATTAACCTATCAAGTAATCAAGTGAGTCAACTTGTTGAGTCATTTAAGCATGACTCGAGGGACAAGTGTGTCAAGGTGATCCATTAGTTGAGCCTCAAGATACGTGTGCACACATGAATCAAGGGCTAAAGTTCAAACATATCAATATAGTCAAATTAACCTTATAAGTAAACAATTCTCATTTCTTATCTTCATCAAAATCGTTGGCAAGGAAGAGAGAGAAAGAAGAGAGAATTCTGGAGTAACTGGTGGAGGAGAAGAGATTCATTAAAGCTTTTTGGTGAAGAAGAGGAAGAAGTTCCTCAAGCTATGTAACTTCTCCACTCCATTAAGTTGATGAATTCATGGAATTTGATGTTGTTGTTGCTTTATGTGGGTTTGATGTTAGGGACCCTCTTGTAGTGTGTATGAGGGTCCTTAAGGCGTTAATAAGGCCTATGTGTAGCAAAAACCCGTAATTCAAAATGCGTAACTTTGGGTTCTCACGCAAATAGCGCGCTAGGTAGATAATCTAGCGCATTAATATTAATTAGCACGCCGGATATCGTAAGTAGCGCGCTAATGTCAAAAACTAACGCACTAAACTTGATTAGAGCGCTAGAGATTTAAGGTATAAGACTAAAGTTAGGAATTAGCACGCTAATATCGTAATTAGCGCTCTAATTCCCGACAATACAAAAATCAAGCAATTTCCAAAATGGTTTAAACACTATAAATGGGTTTAAAACTCTAAGTAACGGTCCAAACTCACTCTAAAACCTATCAAACAACTGAAGTTGAACTAAGTGGGACATCTCGAGAGTTTGGGAACACATTTTGAGTGTCGAGAGATTGGATAGGCTAGGACAAGCATTGTGAATTGTAAGCACAAACATGAGAATTCTATATTTCATTTCATTGACTCTTATTGTTTTATGGTCTATTTGTAGACATTGCTACTCGTAATCTCACATCATGTTATTCTTGTTTCTATTCATGTTTGAATGTTATTGACATGATGCTCTTGTGAAATGTTTCATTGATTCCAATTTCTACTTCTAATGATATCTTTGATAGATAGTTGATCAAAAGCATGCTATCGGGATGTTCGGATTGGATTAAACTTGTATTCTATTTTCTTGGGCTTTGTAACTTAACTTGTTTTGAGATCCTGCAGAGACTTGAAACTATTGGTCTTTGAAAACTAAAGTAGGGATTATCTAGTGTCCATTGCATAAGAGATGCGCGGTTCACGGGGACATGGGTCTACCGAGGTTCCCAGACTCACCACTACACTTGCGTGACACACGAGATATGGGACTCTGGGTGGTCTGCAAGAATGAAATAGATGATTTGTATGCATAGAGCGTAGCTCCACTATTTGTATGGGATATGTTGAGCACAACTCCATTTAGTAGTGGGAAAGGTTAGGTAATAGTTCTCACCGCCTAATGACAGACGTAGATCATCTCGACTTAGCCTCGTGTCGGCCTATTCATTTTTAACTCGTTGTATTTACTTGCATTACTTGATTCAAAGAATTATTTCGCTACTTTATGCTTTTAAATACCATTCTTATATTTTGGGAATGTGGCATAGAACTCTCCAGCTTATTACTTAAATATTACTATACTCATCGTCTAGTTTGTGACTGGGTGTATGTCCCTGCGCATAAAAATAGCCAGATCGGGGAAGGAGAAGATCGGCGACTTTCTCTCGAGAATTTCTGGCGATTCTCCTATCTCGTTTTTGTATGACTCGACTTTTACTGTTTTATTACTATTTATATTTTTACTGTACTGTTTTGGGTTGTATAGTGGGTTGAGTGCATAGTTTCCCATTTTTGAGACTCATATATCCTTACCATGTTCTTACCTTTATGATATATATACATGCATGTGATGCTGTGTTTCCTGATTTTCCACACTTAAGAATTTTGAGTAGTAAGAGCTTCCGTATAATCTTTAAAATATGTGATAATATTAAAATGATAAAATGTTTTAATTAACTCTGAAATATAATAACATCTAAACACGTGTAATGTTGATAAATATAGGGATGAAAGGCTGACTAATACGTAATTAAGTCTCATATGGTTAGGATTAAGGCTTGATTATGAGATTAGACCGTGCGGTACCCTTTTTAGAAGTAGGGGCCGTTACAACCAAAGCATGAAGCTTTTTCATAAATACGAGCCTACAACCTTGTCTACAACAGTGCGAGATTGTAAACTACAAGGCGGCGCTGTTGAACCACATTGTCCAAAGGATAGGTTATATAAATGTTAGTGAAATATTTTATGATTCAATTAGTAATGCCATGACCACAAAGAAAACTAAAGGATTACCTTTTCCCTTGATGAACACTGAATTTTGCAAACAAGACCAAGTTCTTATAATAGGTCTAGGGCTAAATGTTTACCCTGACAGGACCATCACCAACGAGCTCATATAAATCAACATGAAAGTATCAAAGCATGTGGATTCTGTGGAGGAGTGAGAGAGAGGAATGAAATACTTAGACAAAAACCACCGAGAGAAGAAGAATACGGTAGATAACAGTGAATTATGGAAGAAATGCAATATGTTGCGTATAATAATTGAACGAACCATAGCCTAAAGCCACATATGGAGGACTTTATTGGCATGTATGTGGAAGAGATTTGAGATGGCCATGAAAGGGTCGTCTAAATTGATAACTTGTCAAATGTTAGGACCGTAAATGAACTATTATTTGGGTTTGGGTGCGTAAATCGACGCGACGAAAAGTCGTATAGCTTAGAATTGTCAGTGTGTATGTAAGTAAACCGATTGAGACATTTATTTGCATTTCACTCCATTTATTTATTTATTCTCAAGCTATTCGAATCGAATTGTTTTGACATCCATATGCTATGACTTGTTCAGCTCTCATTTGATGATGTTGCTCATAGCATACTCGTTGTTGATATCATTGATTGCAATTCCTCTATTTTGTCATGTTGATTGTTGTGTATGAAAGTCGTTGATATAGCATGCTATTAGGTTAGTTTTTTTGTTTTGACTTTAATCCTTTGTGCATTAGTATGCGCTACATTTCTTGGATTCTATTAGCGAGTCATTATTGAAAATGAAAGTGGTTCTTGTGGTTAGTGGTCATTTGATGATAGAAATTCAGCTTTCATACTGGGGTCACTAGACTTTTCGGATGTTAGAGAATTTCTCCACTACCTGCATGACACACGGGGTAACGTGCCTCGAACGGTAACCGGACCTTCGAGGTTTGTTGGCGCAAGAATAACTGGGTGAACATGACGAGTTTTAAAACTCGGTATGTTAGCAAGTATACATTCCATTGATGACTAATTCACTTGGAATAGAAAATGCGTAATCGTAAGTACGACCTTTTGAAATTATGATATATAGCTCAATTTGTAATGAAATGATAAAACATAGCTCAAATTGTAATGAAATGATATAGAGGTAGCTCAAATTGTAAAGTGATGATGATGTGATGAAGATCTACCGACCAACCCTAATCCATTACTACTTACCTCGAGTCGCTTTCATATTTGGTTAACTCAAGTATCTCTTTGCATGATGTTTCTTTCAAAGATAGTTGATATTTAAATTATGTCATTTGATACTTGTTGCTCTGTTTGGGAATGTGGATCGATGTCTCTCAAGATTACTTAAATAATTTCATGTACTCACCGTCTAGTTTCATGACTATGGGTGCAGATCAGCCTTCGAGTAGCATCAGCAAAAAGAAGATTGGTGACTACCTCTCGAGTCGTTGAAGGACTCGCATACGACATATTTTTGTACGTTTTGCATTCTTTTGTATTACATTTTCTATATACATGATATTTTTACTTTTTGGTGGAGTGATAGGAACATCTCACTGCACACATGTTATATATATCACCACTTTTGTTTATATATGCATGTGATCACTATTTCCCGGTTGCACCGCCGCCTAATCCTTAATTAAGCCCTAATCTCCCCCTATAGACCTAACAAGGAACTAGTCACTTTATTTAAACACCTAATTACCTACCAATTATGATACCACCTACAAGCTAACAAACTAGTTCTACCGACTAACCTATGGTTGTCTATAAATCAAAGTTAAGCTTAAATTTTTTTTATCTAACAAGTTATTCAAATGGAAGTCTTATTTCATTACTAGTGGACATTAGATCCTAAGTGCCTAACCTATTGTGGAAAAACCAGAAATAGTGATCACATGCATATATAAACAAAAGTGGTGATATATATAACATGTGTCTGATCTGATGTTCCTATCACTCAACACAAAAGTAAAAAATATCATGTATATAGAAAATGTAATACAAAAGAATGCAAAACATACAAAAATATGTCGTAGTAGCCCTTCACTGCGCTCGAGGTAGTCACCAATCTTCTCTTTGTCTGGGTCCGTTACTCTATTGATTCGCACCCACCGTCACAAACTAGATGAGTACATGAAATTATTTAAGTAATATCGAGAGACATCGATCCACATTCCCAAACAGGCAACAAGTATCAAATGGCATAATTTAAATAGCAACTATGCCGAAAGAAACATCATGCAAAGAGATACTTGAGTTAACCAAATATGAAACCGACTCAAGGCTAAGTAGTAATGGATTAGGGTCGGCCGTCCGTGATCTTCATCACATCACCGTCCACTACAATTTGAGCTCGCTTCTATATCATTTCATTACAAATTGAGCTCTATATCATAATTTCAAAAGGTCGTACTTACGATTACGCTTTTCTATTCCAAGTGAATTAGTCGTCACCGAATGTATACTTGCTAACATACCCGAAGTTTTAAAACTCATCATGCTCACCCAAGTTATTCTTGCGCCAACAAACCCCGAGGTCCGTTACCCCGCTCGAGGCACGTTACCCCTGTGTCATGCAAGGTAGTGGAGAAATTCCCTAACATCCCGAAAAGTCTAGTGACCCCGTATGAAAGCTGAATTTCTATCATCAAATGACCCTAACCACAAGAACCACTTTCATTTTCAATAATGACTCTAATAATAATCCAAGAAATGTAATCGCATACTAATGCACAAAGGATTAGAGTCAAAACAAAACAAACTAACCTAATAGCATGCTATATCACCGACTTTCAAACACAACAATCAACATGACAAAGTATAGGAATTGGAATCAATGATATACACAAAGAGTATGCTATGAGCAACATCATCAAATGAGAACTAAACAAGTCATAGCATATGGATGTCAAAGGCAATTCAGTTCGAATAACTGAGAATAAATAAATAAATGGAATGAAATGTAAATAAATGTCTCAATCAGTTTACTTACATACACACAACAATTCCTAAGCTATCCGGCTTTTTGTCGCGTCGATGTACGCACCCAAACCCCGTAATAGCTCCTTTACGGTCCTAACATTTGACAAGTTATCAATTTAGATTCACAATTCATTATTTAAAATTCTTAAATTGGTCGAAATCGAATTCGAGACCAATTTGCCAATTTCGCGCTTTTCGAGGTAAAAACCCCGTATAACGTCTCAACCGAATTTCAAATTTTACTTTTTATAGAAATTTATCAATTTCTATTTATTTTGTCGAAATATAATTTTTCGAAATTTTTCCTAATTTTTTGGAATTTTCCCGAATTTTCCAAAGATTTTATCTATTTTTCTGAATTTCTTTTATTAAAAATCATTTAATTTAATTTAAATAATTATATATATATATTATTTTATTTGGGGTGGGTCCGGTCAACCCGACTCGGTCCAACCGGACCCGGTCGGCCCAACCCGGCCCTCCTCGGTCAAGGTCCGCCCCCACCCGACCCGACCTGCATGGGGTAGCCCGACCCGGCTACCCCCATCTTTTCCTCACCGATCGTCGCTTTGTTTTTTTTTTTTTTTTTCACTAGGGTTTGGGCGTCCATCCCCAACCCCAAGTATGTCTGTTCAGGCAGGGGAGACGACTCCATGTCCTCTGAGCTCTGACGAACGCCATGGTAGTCGTCCGAGTTCGCAACCGAACCACAACAACAACCGATCGCAACAACAACAAGCCACACAACAACAACGAAAACTCACTCTTGCATTCTCTTCGTCGAGCCGTTCTGTCTCTCTCTCCCTCTGCTCTCTCTCTCTCTCTCTCTCTCTTCTCCTCTCTTCTCCTTCTTTCTGGCCGTTCTTCTTCCTCTCTTTTTTTTTTAAGAGATCAAAATGAGATAAAAGATGACTTTTTTATATATATATATAGTGGCTACCTTACAACCACTAATTTATATTAATTTTTTTTTTTCCTTTTTTCATTTTATGCAATAAAATTGAACTAGTTACACTTACCCCACGAGCCGCTACCTCGGCCCACGTCAAGACACGCGAACACGAGGTAAGTCCCTCGTCGTCTCGTATCTCGCATACCCGAAAATGACTTAGTAGTCTACACATATACAATACACTAGGCATACAACACACAAATATAACATTTACCTCGCCACCGTGCTCTCAGAAGGACACGTATCGCGCCGCGGTCCCACGTCACGGTCATTTTGTCCCGATTAACGAATTAAACGTGCATTAATTATTTGGGTCGTGACAATACTTCCCAACTAATAGGAAGTTCGTCCTCGAACTTAAACTAAACGAATTTTAAAATACCCGACTCAAGAGGTACGAAAATATGTCTCGCATATAGTCTTCCCGTTCCAAGTGAGTTCGAATCTCCATGAAACCGCCACTTGACTAATACTTTCTGGATAGACTTGCTTCTCAATCGTTGTACCCTTCGATCAAGGATCCGAATCGGTTGCTCTTCATATGAGATATCTTCACTCAAATCAATCCGACTCAAATCCACTGTCTGCCTGCCTCTCGCTCGCTTTGACTTAGCTAGTCGAAGCATCGATATATGGAACACCGGATGAATTTCCCGACATCTCGTGGAGGTAATTCTAGCTCATATGCAACCTTTCCAACCCGTTTCTTGATCTTGAAAGGCCCGATGAATCTCGATGCTAATTTGCCTTTCAAACCAAATCGATGATGACCCTTACGAGGAGAAACCTTTAGATACACTAAAGCTCCCTCATCGTACGCGAGATCGTCGCGATACATGTCCGCATACTTTTTTTGCCTCTCCCGGGCTCCCTTAAGCTTCGGCGAACTGTCTTACCTTTTTCGTGTGATCGACAACAATTTCAGCCCTAACAAATCCCGATCTTCTCGTTCGCCCAACAAGATGGTGAGCGACACGGCTCGCCATATAACGCCTCAAATGGCGCCATTTCAATGCTCGTCTCGATAACCGTTGTTGTATGCAAATTCACACAACGGTAAATACTCTTCCCACGATCCGCCAAACTCAAGTACACACGCCCGAGCATATCTTCGAGAGTTTGAATCAACCTCTCGCCCGCCCATCGCCCGAGGGTGAAAGGTTGTGCTAAACCGTAAGCAAGTATCATATCGCTCCCGCATACTCCGCCACATCCCGGACGTATACATAGCATCTCTCGTCCGACGTAATAGTCAAATGTACTCCATGCAAACTCGATAATCTCTCTCTCGAACAATATACTCACCGGTCAAATGTGTAATGAGTCGCAATCGGTATGAAATGGGCAGATTTCGTCAATCGTCCACAATCACCCGATGGAATCATGTCGATGAACATCCCTCTAGCCCTCGAACGAAATCCATGGCTATGTCTTCCCACTTCCATCGTGGAACGGGAAACACCGTAGTAATCCTCCAGGTCTACGATGCTCGCCTTTCACCCGCCGCGCATCCCACAGCTCCCGATAAACTCGATATGTCCGCTTTCATCCCTGTGCCACCAAAAATGTCTCTTCATATCATGGTACATTTTGGTCCTTCCCGGATGAACAATGAACCGGAACGATGTGAATCCCGAAGAATCTCATCTCTCGCCCGCCATCATTCGTATCCACAACCGCTCGAAATTCGAGACACCGATCGTTGTCTCGCCCAACAAGACACTCGGACTCGGGCTAACTCACCGAATCTCTCGATATAGAATGTCGTTTTTCGATCCTCCGACACTCTCGAGTCGACACCGTCTCGAAGCCTCACTTGAGCACAAATCAGATCTCCGTGTCGTTAGGAATATCCGACCGACTTCGCCCTCGTCGCCCTCGAGTAAACCATACTGCAAGGCGTCATATGACAACTAAACGTCTCGCATCTCCACGAATCCTACTCAACGCATTCGCAACGACATTAGCTTTTCCCGGATGATATTCCAGAGAAAAGTCATAGTCTTTCAAAATTCTAACCATCTCGCGATGTCTCATGTTCACTTCTTTTTTCGTGTGAAGAGATATTTCAAACTCTTATGGTCAAGATAGTGTGAACTTCTCTCCATACGTATAATGTCTCCATATCTTTCAAAGCAAACACTACCGCCGCCAACTCTAAGTCATGAGTTGGATAATTCTTCTCATGTATCTTCAACTGTCTTGATGCATAGGCCATCGTGCCTTTTCGCATCAACACACAACCTAAACCCATATGAGAAGCATCCGTGTACACCATGAAACCCTTTCCACCTCGGCAATATCAAGACGGTGCGTAGTCAACAATTTCTTCAGCTTGAGCAAATGCCTCCTCGCATTCTCTCGACCAATGAAACTTAACGTCTTTCTCGGGTCAACTTAGTCATGGTGAAGCGATCTTCGAAAAATCCTTCACGAACCTTGTAATAGCCTCGCTAACCCCGTAAAACTCCTAATCTCGCCATCGACGTCGCCGGCCAATCCAAAATCGCTCGAATCTTTGCCGGATCTACAAAGAATACCCGCCGCTCCAACAACATGACCCAAAAATTTGACTCGACAACCAAAATTCACACTTACCGAATTTGGCATATAGTATGTGCTCCCTCAAAGTCTGCAACGTCTCCCTGAGGTGATGCTCGTGATCTTCTCGAGTCTTCGAGTACACCAATATATCATCAATAAACACGATCACAAAGCGGTCAAGAAATGGTCTCATTACTCATGCATCAAATCCATAAACATGGCAGAGCATTAGTCAAACCGAACGACATGACTGTGAACTGATAGTGTCCATACCTCGTACTAAACGTTGTTATGTATCTATCATCCTCCCTGATTCTCAGCTGATGATACCCTGATCGTAGATCTATCTTGGAGAAAAATTGCGCTCCTCTCACCGATCGAATAAATCGTCAATACGCTAGTAATGGATACTTGTTCTTGATCGTATGACCTTATTCAATTGTCTGTAATCAATACACAGCCTCAAGGTACCGTCCTTCTTCTTCACAAACAGACCGGTGCTCCCCATGGTGATATCGAAGGTGTGATGAATCCCTTCTCGCTCAATTCTTGCAATCGTTTCCTCAATTCTTCCAATTCTCGTGGAGCCATGCGTATGGTGGTATAGATATCGGTTTGCACGGGCACCAACTCAATAATGAAATCGATCTCCTCTAAGTGGTGGTAATCCAGTAAGTCTTCCGAAACACGTCCGAAACTCACACACAACCGAATCTCTTCAAGTTTAGGTCCATGACTCTCGCAACGATATATATCGATACCAAAGTCTCCATCTCCCCACTAGTCGCAAGTTCGACCTCGAGTGCCCTCGCTCCTGTGTACTACCGCTATACATGAACACCGGACGCCCCGGAATCTCAAATATCACTATTTTTGTAAAACAGTCGATATGAGCATGATATGATGCTAGCCAATCCATTCCTAGAATGCATCGAATTCCAAGAATTCTAGCACCCTGAAGTCTACAGGTAACTCGACCCGTCGATCTCTACCGGGCATCTCTCTACTAGAGAATTAGTGGTACACTCTATCTCTACGCAAGTACTCAAAATCAAATGGACTCCGACACTAACCGGTTTCAACCCTAACATGCCGACCATGCGACCATAAATGAAAGAAACTGTAGAACCCGAATCAAATAAAACATAAGCTTGATGACCACAAATGGAAACCATACCCTCAATGAGTTTCGTGTAAAGCGTCTCTCGCGCCAGTCAGCCGTGCAACCACATGAACAACCTCTCGACGTCGTGGTGGAATCACTGTCGCCGTCGTGGACAGCCTCGAATCACATGTCCAACCCGGCCACATCGAAAACAAGTGATCGCTTCTAGATTGACCCCGCGTCCGATCCCCCGGGCTTGCGCATGATGCATGTCTCGCCCGGTCCGGAACTATCTCGTCCCCGTCCCTCTACCTCTACCTCTCGCTCTACCACCGTGTGCCGACGTGAGCCGGTGGTGCCGGTAACGCCGGTAAAGTAGACGTAGCAGAGCCGACAATGCAGTGTCCGATCGGTGGTGGTACGGAGGTCTACCCACAATAGTCCGCAAAGTGTGTAGAGATGCTACATAAGGCACAATTGCCCCCGAACACCTCTATCCCATCTCCTGGCCTTTGCCCTCTGTCTCCTCCGCTCACTCTCACCATTTGATCGTGTGTCATCGGGTACTAAGTGGTGTCCCGTCAAGTAACTCCTCGGCTCATATAATATGTCTCATGAGCAAGTGCACGCTCAAAATCTCTCCCTGTCCCGGCACCCGAACCGACCACATAAAACCCAATATCCGCCTCACCGTCGCCAAAATGATACACATCATCGCATCCTCCTTCACAAGATCTCCGCAAACCGCCTCGTATAGTCGTATCTGTCTCTGTAGCTCATCACCGTCTCGTCGCTCCTCGTCTCGCATTCATGAATTCCTTCCTCAACCTCTTCATCACCGCAGTGGGAAGTACCGTCGATAGAACTTAGTCTTCAAGGTGCATCCCAAGACTCAAACTCTCCCTCAGCCTATCGTCGCACGCCACCACACATCGCGTCTCGCCGTAAGGTGTACGACGAGATCTCCGCTCCGAGTCTATCATCAATCCGCAAGACTCTATGTAACTTCTCCCGCGACAGACCCACTTCTCGATCTTCTCAAAATCTCTCTCGACCGTCGAAGTATACCGGTTTCACCGATGAAATCTTTCACCACCGAACTACCGCGTCGAACTAGTCGACGGGGGTGTGGAAGATGGTGTAGACAATGTCTCTACCGCCGGAGCCGCTATCATTGGTGTCGCAGTACGACCGACACACTACGTCGCATCGTAGTCGCAGTAGACCCGATGTCCGAGCCGGTCGTGCCGGTGGAGCAAATCGGGAAGTCATCAATGCAATGAAATCCGCCAACCGCCGACCCCTAAGCAGCCTACTCGATCGAAAGCCTCTCGGAAATCCTCCGCCGATGGTATCGGGCGTCGTCGCCGTCGTCGCACCGCATCACCGCTATCGCGTGAATCCGCCATCTCCGATCGCAAATGGATAACGAACGCGAATCGCCTACTACGTGGATAACGCATATATATACACATAACAAAATTAACATGTATATAGATATATCAAATCCCCAACTCACGTTCACTCACTTCCCAACTAATAGTTTCTAAGCAAGGATCATCCGGTTTTCCACACTAACTAAAATTATCTAGCTTCTACATTTCTTAAATCTTTTAGTTGTTTCTAGTCGAACAAGGTAGGCCGTTCACTACATATTGTAGTTATGGTATCATATTGTAGAATCTCCAATTTCTACAATCTTACTCTCGATAGCAAGCAAGCTGTATCATATGGTAAACCACATGCCTTTTCAGGTCTCTAAACCATGGCTCGATACCAACCGTGACGACCCCTTCTCCAAATAAGGGCACCGCCCCGCCTAATCCCTTAATTAAGCCCTAATCTCCCCTATAGACCTAACAAGGAACTAGTCACCTTATTTAAACACCTAAACACCTACCAATTATGATACCACCTACAATTAACAAACTAGTTCTACCGACTAACCTATGGTTGTCTATAAATCAAAGTTAAGTTAAATTTTTTTTTATCTAACAAGTTATTCAAATAAGTCTTATTTCATTACTAGTGGACATTAGATCCTAAGTGCCTAACCTATTGTGGAAAAACCAGAAATAGTGATC
Source organism: Stephania cephalantha (assembly GCA_039657325.1). Lineage (NCBI taxonomy): Eukaryota > Viridiplantae > Streptophyta > Magnoliopsida > Ranunculales > Menispermaceae > Stephania > Stephania cephalantha. The sequence continues at coordinate 22,990,255 of CM077572.1, read as the reverse complement.
ACATGCATATATAAACAAAAGTGGTGATATATATAACATGTGTCTGGTCAGATGTTCCTATCACTCAACCCAAAAGTAAAAATATCATGTATATAGAAAATGTAATACAAAAGAATGCAAAACGTACAAAAATATGTCGTAGAAAGCCCTTCACTCGCTCTGAGGTAGTCACCAATCTTCTCTTTGCCTGGTCTCGCTACTTGACTGATTCGCACCCACCGTCACAAACTAGACGCTGAGTACATGAAATTATTTAAGTAATACTAAGAGACATCGATCCACATTCCCAAACAGCAACAAGTATCAAATGGCATAATTTAAATAGCAACTATGCCGAAAGAAACATCATGCAAAGAGATATTTGAGTTAACCAAATATGAAACCGACTCAAGGCTAAGTAGTAATGGATTAGGTATTTGGCACGTGATCTTCATCACATCACCTGTCCACTACAATTTGAGCTCGCTCTATATCATTTCATTACAAATTGAGCTCTATATCATAATTTCAAAAGGTCGTACTTACGATTACGCCTTTTCTATTCCAAGTGAATTAGTCGTCACCGAATGTATACTTGCTAACATACCCGAGTTTTAAAACTCGTCATGCTCACCCAAGTTATTCTTGCGCCAACAAACCCCGAGGTCCGGATTACCCTGTTCGAGGCACGTTACCCCGTGTGTCATGCAAGGTAGTGGAGAAATTCCTAACATCCCGAAAAGTCTAGTGACCCCGTATGAAAGCTCGAATTTATATCATCAAATGACCCTAACCACAAGAACCACTTTCATTTTCAATAATGACTCTAATAGAATCCAAGAAATGTAATCGCATACTAATGCACAAAGGATTAGAGTCAAAATAAACAAACTAACCTAATAGCATGCTATATCACTGACTTCCAAACACAACAATCAACATGACAAAATAGAGGAATTGGAATCAATGATATACACAACAGAGTATGCTATGAGCAACATCATAAAATGAGAAACAAACAAGTCATAGCATATGGATTTCAAAGGCAATTCAGTTCGAATAACTGAGAATAAATAAATAAATGGAATGAAATGTAAATAAATGTCTCAATCGTTTACTTACATACAACAACAATTCCTAAGCTATCCGATTTTTCGTCGCGTCTGTACGCACCCAATACCCCGTAATAGCTCCTTTACGGTCCTAACATTTGACAATTTATCAATTTAGATTCAAATTAATTATTTAAAATTCCTAAATTGGTCGAAATCGAAATCGAATTCGAGACCAATTTGCCGATTTCGCGCTTTTCGAGGTAAAAACCCCGTATAACGTCTCAACCGACTTCCGAATTCTTCATTTTTTATGGAAATATCGAATTTCTATTTATTTTGTCACAAATATATTTTTCGAGATTTTTCCTAATTTTTTTGGAATTTTCTTGAATTTTCCATATTTTATCTATTTTCTGAATTTATTTTATTAAAAATCAGTTTATTTTAATTAAATAATAAATTATATATTTATTGGGTCCGGTCAACCCGACCGGTCCAAGCGGACCCGGTCGATCCGACGCGGTCAAAGTGGACTCTGCCTCGGTCGACCCGTCTCCTCTGGTCGTGGTCGGCCCGACCCGACCCAAACCCCTTGAATTTTATTGTTTTTTTTTTTTTTTTTTTCACCGGGGTTGGCGTCCATCCCCAACCCCAGGTTTGGTTTTCTATGTGGGAGACCACTCCCATGCCCTCCTGAGCTCGACGAATCGCCATGGCAGTCGTCCGAGTTCGCCACCCGAACCACAACAACGATCGCAACAACAACAACGAAAATCAACAGAACACTCAACTCACCTTGCCTTCTTCCTCAAGCTCGATCTCTTTCTCTCTCGCCTATCTCTCTCTTTTCTCTTTCTCTCATTCTTCTCTGGCCGTTCTTCCTTCTCTCTCGTTCTTTTTTTTTAAGTTGGAGAGATCAAAATGAGATAAGATAAAGATGACTTTATATATATATATATATGGCTACCTTACAACCACTAATTTATATTAATTTTCCTTTTTCATTTTATGCAATAAAATTGAACTAGTTACACGTACCCCACTAGTCGCTACTCCGGCCCACGTCGACACGCAACACAAGGTAAGTCCCCGCTCGTCTCGTTATCCGCATACCCGAAATGACTTAGTAGTCTACACATATACAAGACATTAGGCATACACCACACAAATATAACATTTACCTCGCCATCGTGCCTCTGAATGACACGTATCGCGTCGCGGTCCCACGTCACGGTCATTTTGTCCCGATTAACGAATTAAACGTCCATTAATTATTTGGCCCGTGATGTAAAGGTCAATCATGCGAATCGCTTTACAACTCGAAAAATCAAAAGTTCATGTTTCGTAACCGGGCCGCAAAATTGTCGGGAGCATACACAGTTCGAGAGACGCATAACTAGAGAATGCAAGATGGGAGCTGAAATTCAAATACCATCCACCCAACCGAGAATGCCCAACCAGTGGAGTCTTTTCGTAAAGTACTCCAAAGAATGTGGGAGTGGACTACAGTGTTTTATGACCCCGCAATGAAGTTTCCAGCCTTAACAAAGAAGACCAAGTGGATGGTGGTGACGATGCAACTTTTGGACAGCGGTTTTGATCTATTCATTCTTCTCTATTTATTCTATCTCATAGTGATTATGTGTGAGGTCTTAGTTTGTAATATTTAAATATGTATGATATGGTGTACTAATGTGATACAATTGCTATGATGTGGTCCATATTATACAATGGTTTGATATGTTCAATTATATAACTATGATGTTTGAAGATTTTTCAATTTATCATTTTTTCTTTACTTATGAAATTCATTCTTATGATATTTCTATTATTTATTAGTTTATTTAATTCATTTATGCTTCACAGGGTATTTTTTATTTTGTTGGAAACTCGACTTTATTTTTAAACCTCGAGGATAAGGTTTAGAATGAGTTTAGAGGTATTTGGGTGAAGTGAAGTATGAAGAAGTTTAAACATGGAAGAAACGAGAGGTAGAATCTATTTATTCAAAGTTGACTTAATTTTTCAAAATTTTGAAGATACATGTATTTCTTCATTTTAATTTATTTAGTTAGGAAATTATGAATTGAATATAATTTGGATTTAAATAGAAGTGATATATTTTTATTACCCATGAAAATAAAAAATTTATGATAGAAATGAATATAATTTTGACTTAACATAGATTGTGTATTTTAAAATTTGAGAATTTCATAAACTCGATTAGAGGCTAATTAAGTATTTTCTGATTTAAATTAGGATTTAAATATCCGAGGTGGGACCCACGTGTTACAAATTGAAGATCATGAGTTAAATATTATTTTTGTGTGTGGTGTGACTAATTGGTGTAATATACTATATTCTAAGACGAAATAAAGTCAAGTTGAGGTGTGGATACAATGTCCGCATGTTTAGAATGCGTCGTATTTTTGCCAATTTTCGCTAAAATGAGGTATTTTTCTGGGTTTAATTTGGGCATAAATTAGAAGATAAATGTGAAAAAATAAGAAAAAATGGCAAAAGACTTGAAAGGGCGATGAGATGAGAAATTGGAGGTTATATTGCCAAGGGCATAAAGGTCATTTGACCTAAAATCCATTGTTTCGAATGTGAACACGAAATGGGAGTTTTAGTTATCCCCATTTCGATCAAACATCACATAATCATCTTTTCTCTCAATTCTTCTCTTCTCGTCGATTCCTATCTGCCTCCCACACCCAAACCTCAATCCTCTTTTGAATTTATCTCTTCTTCCTCCATCGATTATCTCTTCCACTCGAGCTCACCTTCTCTCTCTCTCTCTCTCTCTCTCTCTCTCTCTCTCTCTCTCTCTCTCTCTTTTATTTGAATCTCACGGGTAAGCATTCATTCATCTCTCTCGATTGATATCATGATGAATAGTAGTGGGATTGAACCACCAATAGAGAGATTATTCAATTTGGAATTAATGAGAACGATGATGAAGACAACAGAGAGTTGTTGTGATATATTGTTCTTATCAGAACTCGATAAAAAAGGAAGTGGAAAGTGGTGTGGCTCTTGTGATTGATATCATGATGAATAGTAGTGAGATTGAACCACCAATAGAGAGATTATTCAATTTGGAATTAATGAGAACGATGATGAAGACAACAGAGAGCTGTTGTGATATATTGTTCTTATTGTGAACTCGATAAAAAAGGAAGTGGAAAAGGTGTGGCTATTGTGATGTTGTTAGAGATCAACGGGTACTCTCTTCCTCTTGTATTCTTGTTCTCTCAGCCCTTATCCTTTTCTCTCTCTCTTGATTGTAATGCATTGCTCTTGTGATCCTCCTTTCGAACAAAACAGTGACAATGAGAATGAGCAGGGGTGAATGAAATACTTGGTTTAAGGTAAGATTTTGAATTCGAAATTGACTTTTGATTCAATTAATTATTAGCCATGTGAATTGTATTTGTTGAAGTGATTGTAGGATTGGTGTGTTAGTCATCAGTGTTAGAGATAGAATCGAGAGAGGAAGTTCAAATTTCACCAACAATGTTATATGTATACACTCGACTATGGTTAGGATGTAATCATGGTTAGCCATACCATAGTTAGTTTAACTATCAGTGTAAATGTAATTAGTTAGACAGCTTGTGTAAATAGTTGTCTAGGTGATCTATATAAGTTGTAATATCGTGATTTTACAATTTAATGAAGAATGGTTTTCATTTTCGAGAATTTCTATGTGTTTTGCATTTCTTGAACACGCTTGTTCTTCATTGTTTGTGTTGTTGTTCTCGTGTTGAGTTGTGTTGTTTGATCAACCTTGTTAGGTTTGATCTTAACATGGTATTAGAAAGCAGGAGTCATGGCTTCACCGATTCAGATTCACTGTCTCAAATGAGGAACAAGAAGGTCGTCTTACCGATGTCACCGCCATTGCAAGAGCTTTGAGTTTCGGCCTTCCAATGAAGCTTCGATGATACAAATTACATTCATCGGAAAGTTCAAATTGCAAACCATTAAAGTTCTTGGTCTCAATTTCTTTATCGAGAATCCCTCTTCGTTGGACTCAAACAACTCTCCTTCTTCATCGACATTTATGTGCAAGAAGATAAGGTACTAAGTCGCTAGATTCAATCTTGATGGTCTAGTTGTTTTCAAACATTGATAAATATGTGATTGGTCATGTTATCGATCGTGAATCATCTTATGAGATCCTGGAATGTATTGGAGAGATCTTTTGCTCAATCCTTCATGGCTAGAGCACTTTAATTACAGAATCAATTGAATACTTTAAAGAAAAATTCTAGTTCTATTTTCTGATTTTGTTGTTAAGATCAAGAACATTGGAGCTGAGTTGAAATCCATAGGTCAAGGAATAACCGATTCTGATTTAATTCAATTAGTGTTAAACGGAGTAGGTCAAGAGTTTGATTATGTGGTTGTTGTGATCTCTTCACAGCAGAAGACCATTAGTCTTCAAGATGCTCAATATTTGTTAATGATGCATGAACAGAGGACTGCACAGTTTAATATTGTTGCAACTCTTGATCTTTCACCTATTACAGCTCATTTTACTTCTAATTCTTGTGATAAGAAGTCTTCTTTTAACAAGTTTAATAGTGGAAGAACAAATGATGGTCTTCAAGGAGGCTCAACCAGAGGTGGTCATGGAGGTTATAGAGGTGGAATAAATGGTGCTAATAGAGGTGCAAACAAGATTTTTGCCGATTTGTTCTCGAACATGACATATGGCCTTACAATGTTATCGAGATTTGATCAAACATATTTTGGTCTAAGTCATTCTCAAGTCGGCGCTCAGTGGCCAATTCAAGAAGTTCAATAAACCATTCTCTAGTAATCAACAACCTTCAAGACTCTAAACTCTCAACAAAGCTCACTATCATCGCTTTCGAGGATGATTGCCTCTCCGAAACCGCTCTCGATCCAAACTCGGTATATGGATTCAGGAGCATCTAGCCACATGACTTCATACTCATCTTTTATGACTCACAAAATTGATTACACAGGTACACAACGTGTACTATTGGTAATGGTTCTCAACTTTCCATTTCTTTTGTTGGTCATAGTGTTCTTCCCACCAGCACTCATTCTTCTCAAAAACTGGATTTAAAACATGTTCTACATGTTCCTAATCTTGCAAAGAACCTAATTAGTGTTTCAAAGTTATCTCAGGACAATGATGTGATTACTGAATTTACTTCTGACTCATTCTTTATCAAGGACAAGGCTTCAAAGAAAGTTTTGGTACAAGGACAGCTTAGAGATAAGTTGTATTGTCTTCTTACGCTACATCAACACTTTATTGGTTCTTCATCACATACTGTTGGTTCTCTGAATACATATGCTAATTATTTTCTTTCTTCGTTGTGTAATAAGCCTACCATTTCAAATTTGACAGTAACTACTAATGTTTCTTTAAATATGGCATGCCAGACTTGGTCATCCCTCTCATGAGATTCTTCAACATGTTTTACATTCTTATAATACTCATGTTAATAAAATTGTTTTGCCTTTCTGTGACTCTTGTATAATTGGCAAGTTACATAAGCTTCCATATCACAACCGTGCCATTATCGCAACTAGCCTTTGGAGTTGGTTTACTCGATTTATGGGACCCCGCACCAATGTCTTCTACTAGTGGTTCTCGCTACTACATTTTTGTTGATGCTTTTAGTAAATTCACATGGTTTTATCCATTATAGCTGAAATCGATGCATTTGTAGCCTTTCTTCATTTCTTACGCCTATGAACGTCAACTTAATACTAAACCGAGTTGTTTTCTACCTAACATGGGTTTGGAGTTTAAACCTATCGAGTCATATTGTTACAAAGTTGGAATTACTCATCGTACTCATGCCCTTACACACATCAACGTAATGGTGTACCGTATAGGAAACATCGAACTATATTTGAGATGGGTTTAACATTGCTTGCTCATTCTTACATGCCACTTCGATATCGGGAAAAACCTTTGTTACCTCAAGATTCATCATCAACAGCTTTACCCTCTTCTTCGTATTAGATTTTCGTGCTCTTTATTTTGTATGTTTCAAGAGAAAACCGTAATACCAATACTTCAAGGTGTTTGGGTGCTCTTGTTTTCCCGGGCCTCCGCCTATTCCTCTCACAAGTTTAACTTTCGATCTGCAAAGTGTGTCGTCATTGGCTATAGTCCAAGGCATCATAGTTATAGATTTCTTCATCCTTCTGGCAAAGTTTACATATCCAAGGATGTTGTCTTTCATGAAACAGAGTTTCCTTTTCAATTACTATTTTTAGGATCCTCTATTTCAAAGACATCCTCTATTAAATTGGTTTTACCGAGGTTCATGTTACATTGCCTCTAAGGTCTTCTTCATTGTCTTCTACACCACTCGCCACCAAGTTGTATTCATCATCAAGTTCATCAAGTTTTTCATCATCTCTACCTTTGGTGGCTTATTCACTACCTTCTTCCTCAATTGAGTGTTCTCCCAACTTACAATAACCTTATGTTGTTCCCTCCGGTGAGCTTACTTCTCCCGCACTCGTGTCGCAATCATCATATGATTACTAGGAGCAAAAATGGGATTTTTAAACCCAAGGCCTTAGTTCATATTTCTTCATATGCCTTGGTCAATCAGTTGGAACCTTCTTTAGTTAAAGTGGCTCTCCAAGATCAGAATTGGTACGCTGCCATGGTTGATTAAATCTCTGCTTTGGATAAGAATAATACTTGGACACTTGTTCCTCCTTTTTCTTCTATGAATCCTGTTGGCTGTAAATGGGTGTTTAAAGTTAAGACAACTCCAACTAGTTCCATTCAACGATACAAAGCTCGTTTGGTAGCTAAGGGCTTTCATCAAAATCCTGGTCTTGATTACTTTGATACTTACTCTCCTGTTGTTAAGCCTTCTTCTATTAGAATTCTTTTCACTCTTGCTGTTACTTACAATTGGCATGTTCATCAAGTTGATGTAAATAATGCCTTCCTTAATGGTGACCTTACTAAAGAGGTCTATATGGTTCAACCAGAAGGTTTTGTGAACAAGTTTTTTCCTCATTATGTTTGCAAGCTGAATAAAGCCTTATATGGCCTTAAACAAGCCTGTGGCCTGGTTTTCCAAGCTTAAAGATGTTTTACTTGGTTAGGGTTTAGTAAATTCTACCTCTGATATGTCCATGTTCTACAAGAAGTCTTCTGCATCACTTTTGCTGTTACTGGTGCATGTAGATGATATTCTTATCACTGGTTCTAACTCTCACCAAGTCTCTCAGCAGATCACTTGGTTAGACTCTTGTTTTTCTCTTAAAAACCTTGGACAAGTGGATTACTTTCTGGGCTTTGAAGTTTTTAGAGATACTTCTGGGATATATCTCACTCAACAAAAGTATTTTTTGGAACTGCTGCATAAGACTGGACTACAGGATTTCAAGCCTGCTGTCATTCCCTTTTCAGCTGGTCTGAAGTTTTCTTGTTTTGATGGGAAACCTTTCACTGATCTTACCTTGTATAGGAGTATTGTAGGGGCCTTACAATACCTTACATACTTCGTGCCGTACATCGTTTCATAGTTAATAAACTCGGCCGCTTCTCGAGAGTCCATCGATTTACATCGTCGGCCTCGCAAGCGTGTTCTTCGTTATTTAAAGTGGTTCTTTGACCGTGATTTGTGTTTCAAGCCCTCATCTTCTCTTCACATTGAGTCCTTCACAGATGCATATTGGGCTGGTGATTGTGAGGATAGGAGATCAACTAGTGGTTTATGTTTATTTTGGGGTGGCAATCTCATTTCCTGGTCCTCCAAGAAGCGAACTATTGTAGCTAGATCTTCTACTCAAGTTGAATACAGGACCCTGGCTCATGGTGTTTTTAATATTTTGTGGACTTCTTCTCTACTGTCTAAACTTGGCATTTGTAGTTTAGTTCATCCTATTATGTGGTGTGATAGTACATGAGCCAAAGCTTTGCCTCGCAATCCTATTTTTCATGCTCGCACTAAACATGTTAAAGTTGATGCTCATTTTGTACGAGAAAATTAGGCTGTTGGGGTGTTTGATCTTCATTATGTTCCCTCTCTTCATCAGATTGATGATTTGTTCACCAAAGTTTTATCTCGGTCATCGTTTCTCTTTTTCTTTGGCAAAGTAAACCTCGTGTCTTCTCCTCGGTTTTCTTGTAGGGGGAATGTTATAGATAGAACTGAGAGAGGAAGTTCAGCTCAGCTGAACAATGTTGTGTGTATACACTCGACTATGGTTAGGATGTAACCGTGGTTAGCCTTTCCATAATTAGTTTAACTACCGTGTAATAAAATTAGTTAGACAAACTTGTGTAAATAGTTTTCTAGGTTATCTATATAAGTTGTAATATCGTGATTTTACAAGTTAATGAAGAATGGTTTTCATTTTTGAGAATTTCTATATGTTATGCATTTCTTGAACACGCTTGTTCTTCATTGTTTGTGTTGTTCTCAGGTTGGTTGTGTTGAATGATCAGCCTTATTAGGTTTGATCTTAACACACTCGTTTGAGGGGAAGAAAATTAAGGGATGTCGATGACAATGAGGAGGGAAGTGGAAATAATGTTGTTGGGCTAATGTTTTGTGATCGTTGTACTTATGATCGTTGTTGTGAAGCTTTGTTGTATTTATGGATTGTGTTAGAGGCCTATTTTTGTTATTTTTGTATTATGTAGGGCCTCACAAGGCATGCCTTGCAATGCATGGCATGGCCCCGCCAAACCCAGGGAAGGTCCGACCACCGTTCAAGCCGATCCTCGGGGTAATTTAGATTTTCAAGGACTCCCGGGACAAGACACCGAATGTTGCTTGGTCGAGCTTTGCTCTGCTTGATGCCATAGCATTCGATGAAGAAAATGAGGAAGAAAGTTTGAATGAATTTGAGAAAACAATTATTAAGGTGAGGTAATTTGGTCGTTGAGCTTTTTCTCCATTCTTTCAGCTTATTGGTTTAAATTCTAGGTTTTTATAGAGATTGGTGGGGAAGCATGGACTTTGAGTTTCGAGTTGTTTTAGTGATTATTGAGGTCACTTAATATCATTTTTTATGGTGGAACTTATGGATCTTTGTTGTCATGTGAATTAAGTTGTTGTTCTTGATGTTAAAGGGTCAAATGAACTCAATCTTATGGTTTAATCTTTTGATTTGGATGGTTTGATAAACCTATGAATTGAATTGATTTGTTAAATACAATGTATTATGATCCAAATTGGAAACTTATTATAAAATGGAAATGATTCACCTTAATTGTTTATGTAGAAAGTTTAATGACGTTGCCGGTGATAAAATGAGTTAAATTAAGACTCGTTGAACGTTTTCAATTAATATTTGAAGAATTAAGTAGCCTATGATTCAACAATAGAGTTTAAAACTCCAATTGGGAATGCATAATTGAGTTATAATATTTCTAAAGTTAAATAAATGGTTTAAAATCTATTTAGAGCTTCAAAGACATGAAAAAGTGGTGTGATGGTCCTTTTGGAGACTTTAAATAGTCGATAAAGGTTGTTAGGGGATTTTAATCCCATTGTAAGTTGAAATATGATTTTGAAGTGTTAAAATAAATTTTTAACTCGAAAATGTGAATTTGTGACTTAATAGGACTTCTCGAAGTACGTGAAAGTCAGAGAATGTTGTGTGAGGTTTCGCGACCAACTTTGTATTGTTTGACAATTAGTAAACCCTATAGAGATATTTACTATTTATGGAATTTATTTTTGTACCTGTAATTGTACTTAGTCTGTATTGCATTTCGCATCATTCTTGGTCATGCATTCATGGCATATGGGTCACATTGTCATGTTCTGGCCTCGATCGTATCCCGCCTAGGTGAAAAGACTAGGTGCAAGTAAAGCTAATTGAGACTAGGTATCCGTCTAGGTGAAAAAAACTAGATGCGAGTAAATATGTAAGAAAGCAATGTTGATTCCAAAAATCATGCATTGGACTTTCATTACTCTTTTAGGTTCATTCTTAGTCGTCACCAACCCGTTTGTAAACCTTAAATAGTAATGAAAGTGGTTTCACATTGTTATATAAATTTCTTGTTATTTGAAAATGCAATTACATGTCTCCATGTATTCTGACTAACATTTGTAGGAGTACGAGTAGCAAGATAGGAGTTTACTTATCGGCATATTCGAGTTGTTTTTTATGATGTCAGTTCTTTGTGAAGACAAGTAAGGATGGACAAGACTCGAAGATCTTAGTGAATGTTTTTCAAGCTTAAAGTTTTAATTTCTATGTTGTAAATCATTTTTATGGATTTCTTTGAGCTTCTGTGATCAGATTGTAGGGCGTGAAACACCTTAGTAAGGTGATAAAATCGTTATAAAATGGTTCAAAGTAGTTTTAAGACCCATTATGGTTCGATGTTAGTTTATTTTTGGTTTGTAAAATTGCAAATAAGGTATTTGAGACTTTAAATTATATTAAATGAATAAAATTGATATGTATTGTGATATGTGGGGAGTTGTCAGTCCTTCTAGGCTTCTCCTCATTCTGTTGTCTATTTGGTGAACTTTCCGGCAGACCACTTTTAAGAGAAGTGGTGCCGAAATTCTTACAAAATACGGAGGATAATTTGCATGATTTCCTATATATATAGTTACTACTACCATGAGAACCACAAAAATACACATGTCATTGGAACTACATTTACCACCATTGAATTATATTCAACACATTAATTTATGTGTCATAAATGTACAAAACATTTAATGCACAACAAATTTCGAGGGGTTCCCATGGCATGTGTATATATTTGTGCTCCATTATAGAATTTTCCTATATGTGTGTGTGTGTTCGTATGTCGTGCGCACTTGCGCGTGTATGTACTATTACTATATATTATAAATTTGACATGATTAGTGACGAGATTATTTTTAAATAGATATTCTTTATAAGTTTTCAAAAAAAAACTATAATTAAATATTAACAAATATTATATTATAAATTGTATGATCCATGTAGTTGACTCACCTAATTTGAGAATTGAGATTAAGGGTTGAAGTTTTGTTGTAATTGATAATATATTTATATTTTTTCTCTCTCAACTCTTAAGAGTTAAAGAAACAATAATACCAATAATTTACAAATTCAAAAGATGTATATATAAATATAAACTATGTATAAAGCCAATACATATGGGCCAAAAAAAACCTTAGAGGATCCTATAAAATATAGTTTTGTAGTTTTTGTCATTTGATTCTAAATTTGTAAAATATAAATATAGTTGCAAATAATTCAAAACAAAACATAAAATTAATCAAACAAGTTAAAATTATAAATCATATTAGAGTTTGTTTATCATTAGTGTTTTAGGTAAAAATGTGACGACCCTCACCTTAACTAGGGTCGGATCATCCGGCACAAATCGTTACTCAAGCCTGATACCTAATCCAGGCCCAAGTAACACTATGGCACGCCTATTTCAACCTGCTTAATAACATACTAACCATATAGAATAATAAATGCAAAAGTGAAATCGAAACTAGGATTTCATAAACCATATAATCAATGTGATAAGTGTTCAAAAGTCTAAGTAGGTTCAATCATTCCAAAAAGCTTCCAACACTACCATAAAGCTTCCAAATAATCTAAAATAGATAAAGACCACCTAAATGGTTACAACCCGAATTTATTGTTCTGAAAATCAAATAACTAGATAGTAGGTGCAATGCTGACAATGTAAGGAAAGACTTCAAGCAAAAGCCATTCCCTTGTCACCTAACTAATGCGGATGTGGATGTACCTAGATAGTTAGTGGGTGAGCTAAAATGGACAACATAGCGTAATAAGAGGAAATCTGGCTCAAACATCAAATACACAAGTACTACCTAGTAATTATGCAAGATCTAACATGAAGTTGAAACCAAATCTCAAGCATTGAGTAGAAAGCATGAGAGCATTATTCAAAGGAAAATGCTAATTTCACCCGCCATGCACACCCAGTCAACGCACCCGGTGACCTGGCGGTGACTGATGGTATGGGTCCCACCCACTAACCATTTCATTTCTTTCCCCATTTTTTCGTTTTTAAAATTGTCACTTCGGTCAATACTTGTTGCGCTGACTGTACTCTTCGTCTACTGTTCACGTGCGGTCATGTCAGTAACTGTTAGTAATTGTCAGTAAGAGCTGGCCGGCTCTTATGAGATCATTTCCATCCAAATTTTTTAGTGGTAGATTCAAGATTGTGGTGCTAAATCCAAATCGTTCTCCCCAACCAAAACAACTCATTCACCTTTCCCCAACCATATTTCGTTTTGTTCTGTGTTGCATCACCTTTCCCCAACCATATTTCATCTTATTCCCTCTTCATATAGATTATCTACTACAGCAAGAGCTAGAGCATCATAGTCGAGAACTGGTTTGGTCGAGACTACTCTCGCATAGAGCTGACTGAAGTGAAGTATAAGGAAGAGAACCGCAGACGAAGGTAGAGAACCCCCTTTTGTTCTCATTTTCTGTTTAGGAATGTTAGTGATTGGCAATAAAAATAGTGCATTTAATCTTCGATTGTATGTTGCCTTCAATGTTGGATTCTATGTTGTAGTAAATGAGGTTAGAAAATGTGGGTTTTCTAAGCACGTGTTTTTTATGGAAATGCATTTACTCATTGCATTTACTATGTGTTAAATTTACTATGAGTTAGGTTTACATTCATCATTTGTGGTATGTTTTGCTTGAGAAAGTTGAAGTCCTGGGCTTAGTTCAACAGTGTTTATCGAGTGGCTTTATCATTGAAAATACCAACTTGCCATGTATTTCTTCAAAACCATAGCCAATACCTACTATTGGGTTTAGTTACGCGACATGGTATATGAACCATAGCCAATACCAATCGTCTATGATTATACATGTTTTTTTGATTAGGTCGTCATGGCACAAATGGACCTGTCGTGGAAAGATACTGTTGAAGAAGACCGTGAAAATGATTTTCAAGGTGATGGTGAATAGGGCGATAGTGAAGAGGATGAGGAAGTTGAATTTATTAACAAACAATTGGTACCTCGAGTGGGAATGATCTTTACCAGCCATAATGAGACATATTTAGCATTCAAGAGATATACGAATAGTGTGGGATTTAGAATAAAAATAAGATCCTCAGAAAGATTAGACAGCATCATTTGCTAGCGTGTATTTTCATGTTGTAAGGAATGACAAACCAAACCAAATGAGAATACACATTACGGTTTATATTCACGTTGCGAATGCAAAACAAGAATGGTTATACGGTTATTCACTGATTGAAAGTGGCATATGACACGGTGTTTCTTAGAACACAATCATGCAGTGAGCCCAAGGAAGTCTTGTTGGGTTTTTTGGGGTTCATACGCAGCGGAAAATTTAAAATAATGTTTGAAAACCCCGACATGATCAAAAATAAGTTATATCAAACTAGATCTACAAAATTATAACATAGCTTAATCCGTGATTTCCTTCTCTGATTGTTCAATCTCCAAGTCGTTCAAGCGTCAATCCTCTATCGAAAATCCACACATGAATGGTGACCACAATTTGGAATGCTAGCCCCAAGAGAGATAGAAAATGTTTTTCTCTCCCAAAATCCAGAGAACTCAAAAATAACAAAAACGAAAAACTTATATCGTTTTAAAGTTTCAACTTCTATTTATATGTGTTGATAAGCTCTCACATAACCATATATGCTGAAATCATCGGTGAAAGTAATAAAGTACTGATAACCAGTTCTAGCCATTGTGTTTATAGGACCGCATACATCAGTATACTCAATAAAACACTTGCCTTTTCACTGTGTCCAATAAAGGGGATCTTTGTCATTTTGCCTAATAAACAAGATACACATGTTTCATATGATTCAAAATCAAATGAATTTAAATGTCCATCTTTATGGAGTTTAGAAATGTGTTTCTCATTTATGTGGCTAAAACAAAATGTCAAATGTAGGTTTAACTCAAATCATTTGACTTGAATCTCTTTTTATTTACTTTAAGAATAGGAGTACAATATAAAGACCATCACACAAATCAACATTCGCGTAGAAAACGTCTTTACGAGAAATGAAGCATTTATTATTCGTAATAATGAAATTAAAACCTTCCAAATCCAAACATGAAACTGAAATGATGTTTCTGCTCAAGGCAGAGACATAATAACAATTACTTAAAACTAAAACAAGTCCACTAGCTAAAATTAACTCATAACATCCTATAGACAACGCAACAACATTTGCTCAATTTCCGACTCGTAGGATGACTTCTCCTTTCTTTAACATTCTACTTCTGGTGAGACCCTGCACACTAATACAAATGTAAGATTCACATCCGATATCCAATTACCCAGGAATTACTAGTAGACAAGTTAACATCAATAACGTATATACCTGAAGCAGTAGTCGCACCACTTTTTTTTTTAGATCTTTAAGATATAGCTTGCAATTTATAAACCAATGCCTAGGTTCATGGCAAAAATGATAATTTCCTTCTTTTTCCTTTTCCATTTGGGACTGTGAAGTAGAAACAACCTTAGGCTAGACTTGTTCCATAAGCTTTGTGACAGTCACAACAGCCTTGGAAATTTTAGCCTTGCCCTTGGTCTTCTTCTTTATAGTCTTTCCTTTCTGAACCATCAACATATTAGCAATGGGTTTCTTGACATTCTGTTCAGTAGTTTTAAGCATCAAATGCAACTCTAAGATAGACTTCTCCATATTATTCATGTTATATTTCATCACAAATTGTGAATAACTATCAAGCAATGAATTTAGGATCAAATCAGTAGTCAACTCTTGGCTTATGGGAAATCTAAGTCTTTCAAGATGGTCAATATAGCCCTTCATTTTTAGAACATGGGGACTAACTGACGCACCCTCAGCCATTTTGCAAGAATGAGAGTTCTTAATTATCTTGAACCTTTCTTATCTAGCTTATTGTTGGAACATTTCCTTCAGCATCGTAGTCATGTCGTAAGATTCCATGTGTTTCATGTCCTTCTGAAGTTTGAGAGCCATGGTTGCCAACATAATGCATGCAACATTAGTTGATTCATTGACATGCTTAGTATGTGCATCCTTTACGCACTTAAAGCATTGGTCGGTGGTTCCTCATGAATAAGATCATCCAGACATACAACTATGCGTTCAAGCTTAAGAACAATTCTCAAGTTTCTAGACCACCAAGAAAGTTTGTCCTGGACAACTTATCATTCTCAAGATGGATCAAGTGACAAGGATTAGTGTGATTTGAATAGGCCATAGATCTACAACAAAGATTATGCAAAACTTCATTTTAGTGTAAAGGAAATAGACTCCCACTAAATTAACAACCCTCCTAAAAATGTTATGTTAATTTAAGGGACTAAAACCATGTTTCACCTAATTCCAAGACAGCTAAGGCATGACACTTTGAATTAGGTTATTTAGGTAGGTACTAATTACCAATTACATCATACGTAACTTTAGTTATTTTTATGAGATTATGACATCTAATGTCTTGGCATGTTTTATCTTATCTAGTGTTTTAGGCCCAAAATCGTTTTGGTAGCTTTATCAAGTCTAACTATTTGAAACAATAGAGTAAATGTTACTCAACTTCCTTCACCAAGATAACACAATACACTCTATGGAGGCAGACCTATATTGATGTGATCGAAGCCTTTGATAAGTGTTTGAGAACGGATAGCACTTGGCTTAAAATTTGGAAGAGGAATTTTTGTTTGTTTTGGTGATCATAATTTAAACAAGATAAATATCATATATTACAATGCATAAACAATCATTAAACAAGTTAGGAAATTATACCAATTCCGAAAATTGAAAATCGCCTAAAATTTCTCATTATTTTAGTCAATCTAATTGACCAAAACTGCCCCTTATTTTAATTCCAAGAAATATTAATTAAAATGTTTTAATTAACTCAGACCCACCTTTAACTTAATATCTTATTTAATCCAATTATAATTTAAGATACTTTGAATCATTATCTAATTAGAATTAGTTATATACCTCACCTATCTTATAGGATTTGTAATTCTTATCCGATTACAAGTTTATATCCTTTCTAGGAATTTACTAACTGATAACCATAATGAGATATATAATCAAAATCAATTTTGATTCTTATTCATACGAAACAAGCAATTTAATCAAGAAACAAAATATTAATCATGCATTCAACACCAAAATCATATTAATCTAATCATGATTTCTTTCATAGAGACATACATAATAATTGAACAAAACGAACTATGTATCCAACACAATAATCACATTAACCTAAACATGACTTCTACAATATGAACATACAAAATCCACATCGTTTAATATTTAAACATATGTTAATCTAAATATTTTAAACATAAATTCTATCATTGAATCAAATCATGCGTATGTATAAAATACATGAATTAACAACATGCTTTAAAACTAATTCTTGGTAACAATTATCACAGAACCTATATGCACATCATATATACATTAATCAAGATCAAATTTTTCACACATATATTATATATACATATGAGAAAACATGCAAACATTTAATAGAACTGAGTATAAGGCTCTAATACCACTATTGGGTTTTTTTGGGTTTATACGCAGTGAAAAATTCAAAACAATTTTTGAAAACCCCAACAGGATCGAAAATAAGTTTCATTAAACTATATCTACAAAAGTAAACTATACCTTAATCCATGATTTTCTTATCTAGTTTTTCGGTCTCCAAGACGTTCAAGTGTCCGTCCTCTATTTAAAATCCACATATAAATGGTAACCACAATTTGGAGTGCTAGCCCCAAGAGAGATATAAAACGTTTTTCTTTCTCTCCCAAAATCCAGAGAACTCGAAAATAGCAAAAATTAAAATCTTTTATCGTTTTAGGTTTCAACTTCTATTTATATGTGTAAATAAGTTCTTACTTAAAATCATATTCGTAATACAACTATTGTATTTAGGTAGTTTAAGCAAATTACATATACACCTCTATTAATAAATTATCATATAACAAATTGTAAAGGTTTTTATGTCATGATTACTTGGACCAATTGAAATTGTGAATTGTCATTCTTCGTAATGCGACCCAATTAGTTCATGCGACGTTGGTAGTGAACCAAAACCATTTTGGTACACAAGTCATAAGCGGTCTCTAGTAAGGCATGGAAAGTACCCAAATAACATGAATATCAAAATCGATACAACCTAATGAATAACATATATTATCCATTTGTCGTGCGATATCCTTTAATTAAATAAAAGGCATGGAAAGTCTCCCTTAATGTTCAATCGTACTAGTCTCAATCTTTAGGTAAACTGAAAACATCCAAGTGACATTAATCATATCAATTCACATGGATTTGGCCATTATCAGTCTATCATGTCGAGGGATCTACTGATATCTCTCTATATGAGAAGGACAAATTTTATCTTGATTACACACATTCACATATTATTCACATGGTAACCAATCACAATCTTTATAATCGTCCGGTTAAAGACAATATTTGATTGTGTCAAATTACCATGCTCCTAATATTGAAGTCTATGGTAATCTCAAGTCTAAGGACTAAATGATATACTTATTATCAGTAACACTTATGACCTAATCCATGTGGTGTTTTCATTGGGTCGGTCCAAAGCATCTGTTCCCTAACAAGTACTCATGATCTCGATTTATATCCCTATACGCATGATCATTACATGACCATCAATCAAGATTCACAATAGTCTTAATTCATTATAGTTCCCACTATAATGACCCGATTATGGACATTTAGGATATTTCAACAAATACTCATGGATCCTACTATAAGGTAAACACAAAATCACTTATAATAAAATAGCAAATGAAAACCTCAATTTCATTAACTAAAATTATAAGATAAACAATGTTTGTAGATTGACCTAGGTCATATGCCCCAACAAGTCTAAATTCTACCAGTGCAACAAAGTTATTAGCGAGACAACAAAGAAGTGGTTGCATCTTAATGATAGTGCAGGAATTTCTGAGTGCTATCTGATGGTAGCGCGCTAAAGGAATTATGAAGGGCGCTACTGTTCTTCTAGACGAAGAACAGTTAGCAACCCAGAACAATTAGCGTGTTGATTGTTCCAGGTAGCGCACTATCTGTGCTTTGTGACAGAATCCTCAAGTCGAGAATTTTGTCATAACCCTCTCAATTAGCTACCTTATTGGTTCTAACATGTTTCCCATATATAATTAACTTCAATCAACCTTTAAAACACCCTAGAACCTCAATGAAACCCAAGTTCCTCAAAATTCATGCATTCATGTCAACTCTCCAATTTCATTAAAACCATCAAATTTAGCTAAATAAGTAATCGATTATATATATATATATATATATATATATATGTTCTAACAACATGTAATTCATCAATTTTTCCCTACAAATCATAGACCTAATCACCAAAACTCGAATTTCATCAAACATGTCAAAAACTAGGTACATTGGAAAGTGGAGAAGATGAAGTAGGTGATTACCTAGGTTTAGATCTCTTGAATTGGTCTTCAAAGGTGTTGAATCTCATCTGGAAATTCTTTCTTCTTCCTCAGATTGTCACAGATTTGCATGAATTTCATGTAGTTTTGATCAAACACTCAACTATCTCCTATATATGTTTGGTCTTAATCAAGTGTGTGTACGTATCTCAAGGATTATCTTGTGGTTCACAAACATGCTGTCCTACACCACACCTCTTGATGACTCCAATAGCACACTCCCTTCCTAGAGTAACTCAAAGTGATGATATAAATGTCCATCTCAAGGTCCCTTTTTATTCCATGCAACTATAGGCTTATTTATTCCATTAATGTCACATTAACTTAAGCCTTTTTAAAACCATATGGTTAGTATTGTATTTATCAAATTTAACCAACTCATGGTTCCACTAACCTTTGGCTACCCGATACCCGGTGCCCCGCGTCTCGACACGCATTTTGAGGCACGCCATTACCTATTGTTCAAATTTAATTTAATTAGCCTATGATTACATTACCCATTTCAATTTGATTTCATAATCAAAATTCATGAATTTGTCGAGTTTCTCTAGTGTACTCATACTTAGCCTCTCGATACTCGTGTTGACACGCACTTCGAGGCAACTACTCGTCATACAACCTCGCACGATATCGTTATTCAACATACACACATGCGATGTATTTAACAAATAATTTAATAAATTGCATCGCAAATAAGCAATCCAACACACAATCAACTAATGTACCTAGCCGACTTGTGTCCTAGTCTACTCGCGACGTCCACGTGGATCCGAGCCGGCGTTCATGTTCGTAATTACGATATAAATATCTGGCGTTAATAAAATAGGCCGTCACATAGCTTCTTCCTAATTCTAAATAAAATTTTGTCCCAAAATTTAACTATAACATAAACGTCGTACCAAGAAATAGCCGAGGTATCGCTATCTCATCGTGGACTCGAGCTCCCAAGTGAGTCCTCTCGTCCTATGATGTCGCCAACAAACTAAGACCTCGAGAGCTCCATGTTCTTGAGAATCGAACTCGCTGGTCAACGATCTCTATCGCCTTTCCTCGTAAGTCACGTCGTCGAACCTCAATCCGCCCCAACTCAATAGTTGGTCTCGCCCCGACCTAGCTAGTCTCAACATCGAAATGTGGAATGTCTGATTAACCCTAGCTAACTCGCAGTAACTCTAGGTGATATGCAACACCGCCCACTCGTTGTGCAATCATAAATGGCACATGAATCTCTGCGCTAGTTTCCCCTTAATACCATGTCGCCTCCTCATAGCTCGGCCCCTCGTGATATCGATCTGCGTATTTCTTCGTCTCATCATGTGCGCTCGTAACCTCTCGACGAATCAGATTATCTTCTTTGTGTGATCAACAACTATCTCAGCCCCACTGTCACTATATCTTCCGCTCCGCCCAACACTCGTGTAATCTACAAGGCCTCCTATACAGTGCCTCAAACGGTGGCATGCCAATGCTCGCCTGATAGCTGTTATTGTATGCAAACTCACACAAAGGCAGATAATCCTCCCACGAACCCCCAAACTGCAATATGCAAGCTTTGAGCATATCCTCCAAGATTTGTATCAAACGCTTTGACTGTCCGTCAGCCTGAGGATGGTAAGTTGTACTAAACTGCAACTTGGTGCCAAACTACTCATGCATAGCCTCCCATAGTCTCGAAGTCAATCTGGGATCTCTGTCTAACACAATGAAAATCGGCACCCCATGTAGTCTAATAACCTCCCGCTCAAACAATGAGCTACCGTCCATGTCTGCAATTACGATATAAATAATGGTGTTAATAAAACGGGTCGTTACATGCTTAGTCACCAAATATACATGTTTATATGTATGCATGGTTCCACACATAGGTAGTCCGACTCTTTTTTTTACTTATTGAGTTATTTAATTTGATAAATTGCTTGTGCTAAATCTTTAAATCTTGCAAAACATTTAACTCAACTTAAAATTACGAATAAAATTATAATGATGGATTGGATGGCTGATTAAGCTTGCGTTGACCTCGCAGAGGCCGACTCGTGGGTCCACATAGGCTTAGGCCGGGTGGGCCTGGGTCATGGGGAACCGGTGGCGTCATAGTTGCACACCACTCAAGTCGAAATTTTAAAAGATTGAACCATGTGTAAGGGAATGATTTTAGGCCATCTTTGCATTAAATAAATAGCTTCATAGCCCACATATCATCTAAATAACACTAGTTAGTCATGTTTGAGCCTATTTCACCATGTTTCTATAGTGTACCTATTAAGAAACTCAGTAAAATCACATAGCATTCATTATCTTGTGCCACCTATTTTGAAAGCCTAGTTTAATACCAAAAGTTGTTGTGAAAGAGCTTATATGGTTTAAAATGTAAGAAAAGCCCAAGTTTGGGGGTTTATTGTTGTTTATATGTTTGTAAGTATCCACCAAACTCGAAAAAGTTTTGAAAAAAATAAAATGCTAAAAGAAAAGCACTTGAAAATAAAAGAGTTGGTGAAGAAAAAAATATTGTGAATTGTACATGAAAGTTCAAAGTTTTGTTGATGTTCACTTTATTTTAGCTCTATGTTGTATATTGTATAGTCTATACTAGTGTTTTCCAATATTTTTGAATCCATTTATATATCCTACCATTGTAAGCCTAACCAAGCCCCTTTACAATCTAAGTAAAAGTTCATTTTGACTCTTGCATATGTTAAGTCTTTATTAGTGGCAAGTGTGTGTAATCTCATTATGATATTCCCTTGCATTTTTAATGCCCAATAAAGATATCGTAAACTTGCGGCTTAAGTGTATTGGCTGAGAAAACTCATAATTAGTTGTTAGCCTTAGCTTTTGACCGAGGTTTATGTTTTGAAAGTGTGGTATTTGATAAGGTCGAGCCTAAGTTCTTGACAACTTCGTCCAAGTCTCTTGAGTTTTGCGTCGATTTGGCATCTAGTTAAACTAAAAGATTTCCGCTTTTTCTAAAATTTGGGCTTAGGATCATTTAGTAGTACTAAGTTGTGCCTTCAATAAAGAATTTGTGTTTATGATTGTATTTTGAGTCCGTAAGTTTGTATAATTAGGAGTCTAGTTTAGTTTGCATTAGTTGTTTAGTGTCTAGTTGAATAATCTTTGCTCGAGACAAGCAAAATAATAAGTTTAGGGGTATTTTTTGAGTTCATTATATGCCTATTCTTTGTGTTAAAATATTGTATTTTGATGCACCAAAGTCTCCAAAATTGGTTTTTAATTGTTTATTTTTGTTGATTGTTTTAGGCTATAGTTGATCAAAAAGAATAAGTACGGGGTTTTTAAGGTTTTGATTTTTCATCTCAAAAGCGTGCAAGCATGCATCTCGAGACAGCCGCGTGCGATCCACATCAAGCTAGGATGGTGGTTAGTTAATGTGCCAAGTGATTTGAAGTCTCAAATTTGAAGAAAATACAATAAATTGGATAAGGTATGGAGTTAACAATCAGGTGGTTCAACAGCTTTCAGATCTGCCTCGAGACTCGCGTTTTTATCATATCAAAGAGATGGAGCAGCTGAATGACATTACAAGTGATACAAAAACACAACTTGGCGATGCAGGAAACGTCCAGATACACCTCGAGATTTACGCCAAAGCTACGATCGGATTAAAATAAAATTAAGTGGTCTGGGCCCACATGGTTTCTCCCTACTTGACGCCAACTTGTTCATGCGTTCATCCCTCCACGTGAGCGACTCCTGCCGAGCTCCCTTCATATCTTCTTTGATCGACGCGTTAGCCTCCTCTCTAGCAACCACAACCACCAGATACTCCTTGGTGCACACACGCCTCATCTGGACCAACAAATGAGGGGCAAAGACAGGATCTTAGTGGGTTTTGGGATTTTCTCAACCTCCTAACACACAGACACGCGGTTCCACCACATCTTCTCTCATCAACGAAATCAATTTATCTCCAACACTTGGCCCTCGACCTTAGAGGATTGATGTAACGATTTCTCTCTCTCATCTAGAATCGAAAACCAAGGCCCATATTTGGTTTTTGTTGTCTTAAAACTCTTTTTCTCTCGCCAAGAACCCTAATTTTTACTATTAATTAGTCACCTTTTCTCTCTACCTCTCCATTAAAACTCTAATTCTCTCAATTTTACTTTCTCTTTCATTTTGTAAATTTTATTTTGTGGATTTTAGGGCAATGAGGCACTAAGCCTCATGGCCTAAGATTGAGAATTTTCAAGGAAAACTCAACATCACAATGAGATTTGTGAGGTTCTATCTATTTTAATGTTCAAACTTGGGTTATGTATTGGTATCATTCTTGTTATTATTACAGTTCATGACTTAGATTGTAGTTTGTGTAGTTGCAAATACATTTTCTTCAATTTAGGTTTATTGCTAGTTTAATTGTTTTGCATCTGTAATTATGTAGAGTGTTGAACACCAAGTAGCAAGCGGATAACCCAATTGGTACGCTCTCCTTTGGTCTATCTAGTATAACAAGAGAGTCTAGGCTAAATCGAGCACACTTCGTTACTTTGTTATTTGGGATAGTGGTTTCACGAATCTTAATGCAAAGAATGTGCTAAATCTAATGGTTGCTCTACTTATGGTTGTACATTTGTTACAGGCCGCTAAGGGCACCCCACCATTTAATGAAGGCACCCAGCATTTAATGTGGGCACAAACCGATTTACCTCGGGCACCCAAAAATTAGACCCGAAATACCTAAACTACCCCTCGTGGAAATCCATACCCCTCGCACCCCACCACCACCCCAAAGACCATCTTCTCCGCCCGGACTCCAAGAACCCGTTTTTGTGTGAACCGACCAGTGAGAGGAATCTCCGAAATCGTGTCTCCCGTGTCTCGCCTTGTGTTTCTCCTTCGGTTTACGGATTTTTTGCGCTCGTAGGTCGTGGTGTGAGCCGATTTCGTCTCCAAGTTGTGGTTCGGTTGAACATCGTCGAACACACAGATTTTGCGCGAAATCGATCGTTTGAAGTTACGTTTATAGTATAATTAAGTTACATTTGGTATAGTAGTTGTAATGTGTGTGTGGCGGTTTGTAGAATGGTAAAAAAATTGGGAAATCGCTGTTTCTCGCCACACAGCAGCGAGATCAGAAGACCGTTCTCGCCAAGCATGGCCGAGACGTAAGCTAAATTTTTGGGAACTGCAGCCTCGCCACGAAGGCCTAAGAGTTCACAAGTGTCTCTGTTACGCATGGCCGAGAATACTTCGCTTATCTCGCCGAGACATGACGAGAGCTACAATTAGTGATAGGTAATGTGGCGTCTGTGGTGTACAACCGAGAATTTTCTCCTACTCCTATTGTACACCGGCGAGAGGTTAGAGTAGGCTCTGGCCCTCTATGACCGAGACATTTCAATATATCTCTGCCCCGCGAGGCCGAAACAATCGCGCACATCGACGTAAACTTTGATAACCTCATAAAAAACACAATAAATTCGCAAAATTACCTCAAGTTCAACCTCCTCTCGCACCGTAGCAAGACAATCCTCCATTATATAGTGGAAACAAGTTCGGATTTGAGGAAATTACCAAACCCTACGTTGACAAACAAATCATCATTTTCACAGCTTTTTACCCAACTAAACAGCTTCTAAGAAACCATCATATGGTTGTCAAACATTGTTACATCGTCGATTTTGATGATGTCAATCCGCAAGAATCGATAAACGCCGCCAAACGCAATGTGGCTTTGTGGTTCAAGCTTGGTGGTGGGGTGCCCTTTTTCTTTGTCAAAATGATTTGTGGGGTTTGAATCAATATATATACAAGGGCAAAATGGTAATTTTCCACTTTTGCTGAAATTTTTACAAAAACTTTGGGTGCCTTCATTAAATGGTGGGGTGCCCTTAGCGGCCCTCCAAAACCTTATCGCATGTATGAGCCTCAACGAATTTGACACATTGTTCGATGGTACAAGTGCACTTTTATAGGCTTGAGGGAGAACCTTTAAGCTTCTCACATTAATACTAATTTCCATCAAATTAGTAAATTAAAGGAAGCTCACGAGACTTTAGGTAATTCATAGGTAATATAAATTAAAAGTAAGTTTATAAGACACATAATGATTTTACATTCTCCCACTTGTTTCATACTTCATATTAATATGTGGATCACATATAGCTTAATGGTTCTCCCACTTGATCCACATAATCAAACATCACATAACTTTTATATTAGCACGCATATATATGTTTGGTATCTTAAAATCATTATAAAATAAAATAGCAATGTGAGTCATATAACGGTTATATATCAAAATATGACATATTCATTTCCATGTATCACGAGTATTATTAATTCATTTTAAATGATTCATAAATTATAATGCCCCTAAATACTTTGGATCAGTCTTGGCTGTAGGCATTTCAATTCAAGGGAAATATATAAGCCCTTATTCTTCAGATATTGTGTGAATAGAGAGCACGATTATTAGGCAATGGCAACTAGTAAAACACTAGATTTTTTTCCTTTTTTTTGAAGCCTACGGATTATGAATTGGAATGAATATACATGTCCAATAATTGAAGGTTGCATTACAGACCAAACAATTCTACTCAACTTGAGCCACCCATTTAAATCGTTTTATAGATCTTAAAATTGATAAAGTTTAAAAAAACATCGTGGAAAACTCTACTGGTCTAGTGGCTCTGATACCACATCTAAACATTCTTTTAACATAAAATAAATTAGTTAGAGAAATACCTGTGGAAGCCTTTAATTTCCTAAAATCACCAAAACCTTATCGATCTCATGAGCCTCAACGCATTCGACACATTGTTTGATGGTACATGTGCCCTTTCGTAGACTTGAGAGAAAACTTTTAAACTTTCCACATTAATACTGATTTCCATCAAATTAATCACCTAAAGGAAGCTCGAGAGACTTTAATTAATTCATAAATTACGTTAATTAAAAGTAAGTTTTTGAGACAAATAATGGTTTTACAGTCAACAAGTTCCATTTTTTATTGCTTATTGCTACATAAGCTTCACATTGTTCCCATACAATTATGTAAACAAATCTAGCTCAGTATCAAATATTGATCTATATAAGTCTACATTAACAGTGGAGGCGCTTCAACAAAATGGAACTAAATTATTCTATTATTTTCTTTTAACCATCACGATGCATTAGATCATTTTTTTTTCTTATATTCGTAGACAGGAATCAAAATAGATCATTAAAATTAAAATTTAAAATACACTCTACCTTTTATCCAAATCCATGGCCTATTGGCTTCAAAAAAAAAAAAAAAAAAAAAAAAAAAAAAAAATCCATAGTCTATCCGGTATCCGCTCAGGTAGGCAGCGCATCTTACACCGCCAATACAGTGAGCCACTGGCCTTCCCACTTCACAAATCCGATCATCCAAACCGCGCCACCTGGCATCATCACGTCCATCAAAAACTCCAATTTATTAACTCCGAAAAGTGGATGGATCACTAAAAAACTCGAATAGAATCTCCAATTTCTAATATCCACATGTTACACACCGATAAGGATAATACAAATCGCGAAGCTTATCGCACAACTCCAAAGACTTTAGTGTTCCATGTCGAGTGTCTCAATAATAATACTAATGTCACCGTTTTTTATTTTTTTCTCTCGATTTTATTGTTTTTTTCTTGAAAAGTATTAAAGAGGCGATCGAAGATTGGTAAGGGTTTTCCTCATCGGCTACACCACCTCCGCTCAATCACGGTCTCTCCGTGGGTTACGAAGGCGACGACGAGAAACGAAATTAGGGTTAGGGTTTGTGGATCGATCCATCGATCAATCGATCTATCTATCTATTATTTCATAGATTTGCTTCGTGTTCGTTCTGGTTAATACGATTGAATCGAAGAAGAAGATGAGTGTGGATCAGATGTCTTCGAACTCTCACGGGAATCTCGATGAGCAGATTTCTCAGCTTATGCAGTGCAAGCCCTTGTCCGAGCAAGAGGTCGGTGTTCTGTCTTTCTTCTGCGATTCCCGGTGTTTTCGCATCTCGTTTTGTTCAGAAATGTTGATTTTTTTCGGTTCTTGAGCGGTTCGGTTGGGTTGTGGTGACAGATCAATGTTGATTTGTGTTCTCTGTTGTTGTTTTCGGGTTCTTTTTTGAGTGATCTGGGATTTTGAGGTGATTTGTTGGTGCATCTTCTGAGATCGACTGTTTTGCTCGGGATTTGTCGGAGATTTTGCTGGATCTGTCGTTAGATGGTGGTGATGGTGTATGGAGGTTGATTGGTGAAGAGATTGGTGCCTTGATTTGTGTTTTTCTTGCTCATTTAATTGGGAGGATACTGGAGGTCTTGGATTTTTGCAAAATGTCTATTTTTCGTTTCAAGTATGCAAGAAAGGAATTTCTTTTTTGTTTTTCGATGTAATTCTTACTCTTCACTCGTTTCAAAACAGAGACAATTCTTTTTTGAATTAGATTTTTTTTTTCTCCTCGCGGCTTCATCAATTGTCAAATGTTTTGCTTGTTCGGAAGTGAAGGTCAGTGGAACCACTGACGAGAAGATGAAAGGGATTGATGGAACTTGACCTAAATAAAAATCACTTCCCTGTGACAACGGTAAAAATTATTGTAATCTTGCTAGGGAGTAATGAGAAAGTAACTCTGAAACTTTTGCCATTTGGCTCTATAATATAAGTGCTTTGAAAATTAACTTTTTGTTTTCTTTGGCTTCTTGTTCTCTCTACATTATGAATCTTGACTGCATTGAATCTTTAATTAATATTCTGTAGTGATCTATATTTCCAAATGCTATTGTTAGTGAAATCTCAAGACCTGCAGAAGTTTTGAGCTATGTCTTCTAATTATTCTTATTGCCAGATTTCTACTGGTGGCTATAGTTGTATAGAACTTTATCAATTCTCAATTGAACTGAATGACTCCATGTTTGAAATGGACTTAAAATGAGATTTGCTTTTCTAAGTTCAGGTTAGGGGCTTGTGTGAAAAGGCTAAGGAGATATTAATGGAAGAGAGCAATGTCCAGGTGTGTTCCTTGTCTAATTTTTCCATTCTTACCTTACGTATATTTGTGATTTCTATGATTCTCTAGAAGCATTGGTTATGATGGCATACAAAAAGTCATTTAATGTTAGATTGTTACTTCTCAACTAATGCGACAAAATGTTGTGAGATTGCATGCACTGTTCTCTACTATTTTCAATTGAATGGTTAAAATTCCGTGGATTAATTGCTAGAGGCGCATGGCGAGGCACACACCTGAGCAAAGCCAAACATATGTGTGTGACATATTAGGTGTAAATTATATGTAATAATGTTGCATTTAAAAAATTTGTTTCTTCATTCTATTCTTCCTTTCCTTGTTCACCTAAAGAAGTTCACTTAGATTATAAGAAAGCACAAAAATGTTTGTTTTTAGAAAAATAAGTTTTACCACATTGATTTGTGATGGCAAATGTGAAACACGAAAAAGAAGACAACAACAACAACAACAACAGAGCAATAGAACATAAACTTAGAGAAAAAAGAAATAAAGAAAGAAAGATAGAAGAATGGAGAAAAAGAACTAGGAAGGAAGAAAAGAGGCAAATAGAGCTGAAGAGGCAAAGTGAAGAATGAAAGAATACAAATTCTGAAAGGAAGAAGAAGATAGTTAGGAATAGGAACTTCTTCTTCATTATATTCTTTCCAACTTCACTTCAAATTTTCTAAAATTTGTAATTCAGATTTGTTCCAAATTCTTATCTTTTTTTTTACTTTTCACTCATTTTCTTGTCATTGTAACAATACAACTAACTATGCAATGTTATGTGGTGTTGTTAAAATCAGACGATTCACGATTTGAATCGCTTGATTGAAATCGTTTTGGGAGGTTACCAATTCCATTACATAAAAAAATCAGATTTTCAAAAAATTGCACAATTCATTAGTTTAATCACTTGATTCGTTATTAAATAACACAATTCAATTTGAATCGTGCAATTTAATAACAGTTTTGTAAACATGGGAAGAAAAATTGTCGTGATCTTGCTCTGCGAGATGAAGATCCAATAAGATCTTGTTCTGAGAGAGAGGGCAGGAGATGAAGATCTAGGGCAAGATCGGATCCATGAGTCCCTTCATCTTTCATTCTCACCACCATCTTCTCTCTCTTCGCGGCGTGGCTACTCTCACACTAAACCCCTCTTCTCTGTTCAATAAATACACACTATCACAATGCATACTTGTACACAATAGGAAGCGTTTGGCATATTAGTAAAATACCACTTTCTTACCCAATTAAAAAAATTCTTATTTAACTTTTCTATTAAAATTGTTATATATAATTTAAAATTGAAAGAAAATAAATGAAGCCACAAATTAAAATTATTTAGAAGCATTTTAAAATAATTGGAAAAATCTTACTATTTATGATTTGATTTACAACCCAACCATACCCATTTTATTATTCGATTCCGATTTGACAACTTTGATGTTACTATGAGTGCATCTATAATTAAAAAATGACAGAGATAGAAGAATTACTCTTAGAATAGAAACTCGAATGGACAAGAAACTCTACTACTTTTTCTTTCCAATTTTGTTGGCCAACTTTCCCAAATTTATGTTTTCCATTTTAGATTTATATTCTAACTTCGTTTCCTTATTGTCTTCATTTACTATTTTAGGTATGGGAGCGTCTAAACAGACCCCAATTTTTGCTTTAAGGACCCCATTTTTGTATTTTTACTTCGTCGTACCCCCAATTTTTTCACAAAATTCCAAAAATACTCTTGCTCACCCCACCCTCACCCTCACCCCAACACCTCTCAATACTCTCCATTTCTCGGTTTTAGTCATTGTAGTCTTTGTAGAGCATTTGTAATAGGTCACCAAGTGTCATATGAGTGTTTTTTTTTGTTGAACAAGGTCGGATAGAGTGGCGCAATGTCCTAGAACTGAAGAAGTGTCGTCCGCGGGGTTCAGACGAACATGACCGACACCTCTAAAGAGGTATCAGACGACTTTGGCCGAGACCTCTAAAGAGGTAACGACCGACTTCGATCGAGGCAGCAAAGATAATTAGGTCTTAGTGGGTGACGTAGGGATCCAGTCGAGATCTCTTTAGAGGTGTTGACGCTGTGTGTCTGAGACCTCTTTAAAGTTGTCGGCTTTGTGTGTCCGACACCTTTGAAGATGTGTCGGCTCTGTGTGGCTCTGTGTGTTCGACACCCGCGGGCAACAAGAATGAACAAAAAAATTTATAAACTCCCAAAAAATACATGAAAATGACAAAAAATAGTGGGTTTTGCTCAGAATCGCTTGCTATTTTCGATTCCATCGAAACTTTGCACCCAAAATGCAAGATTCAAGTCCCAAATTGAAGCTCTAAATCCAACAATAAAACCACGAACAATACTGATTCACAAAGTAAAAAAAACCACAAAATCTCGAAATTGACACTAAAAGAGACGAGGAATGCACCCACGGCGTCAAATCGATGTGGTTTTGCTCGAATTTTGTCGGATTTGGATTGGTGATGAGAATGCGATTTGAGAGGGTTGAACGGGGTACATGTGAGCGAGGTGAGTGGGGTATGAGTGAGTAAAACCCTTTTATATGGAGGGGTAGTTAAGTCATTTCACTAGGGTGGAGTCCTCTAAGCAAAAATTGGGGTTTGTTTAGTTGCTCCCTTTAGGTTAGGTGCAAGTTTTAACTATGTCGTTTCTTACCAAAAAATTTGATTGGATTAAAAAAGACAACTAAAAACATTCTTTTTCTTTATTCGGTTCAAAAAGATACAATCCAAAAAATGCACTTTTAACCAAGGCGCACGCTTTGAAATTGCATCAAGCTGCACTAAGGCATGTGCCTCATTGAACCGTCTACGTTGCGCTTCGGTGACATTGAGGCGTAGAGGCTGCGCCTTACATACAACTTAATTCAATTGTTCGTGCTTTTGATAAATTGGTTCTATTACTAAACGACCATTACTTTTCCTTGTGTTTCATCTCTACGTTGCAACAACTATATTGTAAGGTTTATGTATTTTAATTTGGCTCACTGTTTTTGTGCTTTGCAGCCTGTGAAAAGTCCAGTGACAATATGTGGTGATATTCATGGGCAGTTTCATGACCTAGCAGAGCTATTTCGAATTGGAGGGAAGGTATGTACTTTCTCTCGGTACCTTTTTCTATTTTGTTTGTCCAGCTCCGGTGATTGAATTGCGTGAGGGGCTTAGTCATTTGTCGAGGTCTAGACAAAAAACATTGACTCGGACTTTCATTTTTTAGCTACGGTGTATTCAATTTGACAAATCCATGGATTTTTTTTAAATGATGAATTTCCATGGATTTCATAGAATTTGATGGATTTGGAAGGACTTTATCCAAATCCATCCAAATCTCATGCGTAGGGATGGGATTTGATCATGTGTATTTTTGAATAGTGTATTTTTTGAATAGAAATCCATCAAAATCCATTAAAATCCACCAAAATCCTAATGTAGTTTAAAAAATTGAATACACCTAGACTTTTTAGAAATCCATTAATATCCATCGAAATTTTAATTGAATACCCCTTGGCTTTTCAAAAGTCCATTAAAATCTTTTGAAATCCTAATTAAATACAACTCGATTTCAAAATCCTTCAAACTCTTTTAAAATCCTTTCAAACCATCCAATTGAATACACCCCCCGTGCGAAAAGAATTCTCTATTAGATTTTTCACATTTCATTTCATTTCATTGTATTATTTAATTGTTTGATCATTGTTCCACTGATGCTTTCTTTTGATCCCCAAGAGTGCTTTCGAGTGAGCCATTTTGTTTTTCATATCTAAATTAAGAAAGAAAATGTTTCATGAATTATTATTTATTTTATTTTATGTTTATATTTCGATTAGAAAGAGCCAACATCTTATCTTCCCTCCACTGGGACTCAAACTCCCACCTTCTTACAACGTTACCATATACCAAACCATTGGGCCACCCGCTTGGTTATTGTTGCATGAATAATTTATATTTCACTAATGTAGAATCCTTAAAATACTCGAATAATCCTTACTGTTATTGCCATTGAATTATTCAAAAAAAATGTTAAAAGTGGAAGGCAGGAGTTTGGCAATGCAAAGTTTGGAAAAGACCTAGCCTATTTACTTATTTGGGGATTATTATGAAATGTAATGTAGCATGAGAAGGTAGGAAACATTCTAGTGCAAGAAAAGCTGGCCATAAAACCTTATTTTACAGTAATTAGTGTTGTTCTATTTCCATATTTATTAAGTGAAGGTTATGAGGCTAGAAGTCTTTACAAATGCATTTTGGTTGTACTTTTGGTGGAAGGAATTGTCGAGTCATTTAGGTGTAGGAGTTCCGAAATCGTGGATGCTTCTGTAATTAAGTCCTTGTCATTTTGACATGGGAGGCGTTGTGGAAAGTTGTATCGCTATCTTGTAAGATTTTGATAATTTTGATAGTTAGAACTGGTGTTTGTCTTTTCTGCTATCTTAAGTTGTCTCTTTTTAAATTAAAATAAGACATATAATCAGTTTATTAGGAGAGACTTTAGAGTATAAAATAAGCTTCATAGCGTGTTTCAAATTATAATCCAAAATCACTATTGGTTATTTTGCATATTTGTGCATGGCACCTAGTTCAAAACAAACACGAAAACAAAAACAAAATCATAGATACGGATACTAGATCTTTTAGACAAAATAGAAATAGAAAAGGAAAACAAATACAAAGGGGAGAAAAAATTCGTTTAGGAACATGAAACATATGAACACTTACGGAGAAGTCAATAGAACTAGTAGATACCATGATTAGAAGGAGAGTCAATATTGCTTGCCTCCAAGAGACAAAATGGGTAGGAGAAAAAAGTAGAGAAATAGGAAGCACAGGGTTTAAATTGTGGTACACTGGTATAGATAGAAAATGCAATGGAGTAGGAATTGTGGTGGATAATGATTATAAGGATAAGGTCGTAGAGGTTAAAAGAATGGGGGATAGATTGATTCTAGTTAAATTAATTATTGGAGACGAAAAAATTAACATACTTAGCGCCTATGCACCACAAGTAGGATTAAGCGAGAGCATCAAACGCAAGTTTTGGGACGATATGGATGGATTTATGCAAAGTATACCATTAGATGAAAAAGTTATTGGAGGAGATTTAAATGGGCATGTCGGGGCAAGTAACGATGGGTTTGAGAGAGTTCATGGAGGTTTTGGTTACGGTAATAGAAATGAAGAAGGTGAATCAATCTTAGAATTTGCTTCAGCATACGATCTTGTCTTAGCAAATACTAGTTTTAGGAAGAGGGAGTCGCATATAATTACTTTTAGTAGTGGTTATAATAAGAGTCAAATAGATTTTTTTTTAACAAGAAAAATAGATAGAAAAATATGTAGAGACTGCATAGTAATACCTGGTGAAGCACTTACTATCCAACATAAGTTAGTAGTACTTGATATTAAGCTAACACGACGACATAATATGAATAAAAGAGTTAGCGACCCTAGAATAAAGTGGTGGAACCTAAAACATAGTAAACAAGTAGAGTTTAGAGAAAAACTACTGAAGGAAAATCTTTGGAATCTTGACTTAGATGCTAATACAATGTGGCTAGAAATGAGTAGTTGCATAAGGAGAGTGAGATCAAACGTATTAAGTATATCTAAAGGCTTGGGACCACCAAAGAAGGAAACGTGGTGGTGGAACGAGGATGTCCAACGAGCAATTAAGACTAAAAGAGAGATATATAGGAAAATACCTAAGTGTCAAGATGAAGATGTGTATAATCAATATAGAGAAGCCAGGAAACAAGCTAAAAAAGTAGTTAGTCAAGCTAAAACAAATTTCATGGAAGATCTATATACAAGGTTATGTAATAGAGATGGCGAAAAATATATATATAGGCTAGCCAAATTAAGAGATAAAAAGAAATAAGACCTAAGTCATGTAAGATGTATTAAGGACGAAAATCAAAATGTTTTAACGTGCGAGGATGATATTAAGGAGAGATGGAGAAGTTACTTCGATAGTTTATTTAATGATGGCCAAGTTGATACTATAATAGATGAAAACCCACACCAAGAAAGAAATGTAAACTATACACGCAATATTAGAATTGTAGAAGTTAAAGAGGCATTGAAAAGAATGAAAATAGGGAAAACATGTTGCCCAGATGAAATACCCATAGAGGTTTGAAAATGCTTAGGAGAAATTGGATTTGACTTGTTTAACAAAATTTTTCAATAAAATTTTAAAATCAAAACGGATGCCAATGGATTGGAGAAGAAGCACGCTTGTGCCAATCTTCAAAAACAAGGGAGACATTCAAAGTTGCTCAAACTACCGAAGAATTAAACTTATGAGTCACACTATGAAACTTTGGGAGCAGATAATTGACAATAGGCTAAGGAGAGAAACAACAATATCAGAGAACCAATTTGGTTTCATGCTTGGGAGGTCAACTATGGAGGCGATTTTCCTTGTAAGACGATTGTTATAAAAATATAGAGAAAATAAAAAAGATCTTCATATGGTATTCGTAGATTTAGAAAAAACATATGATAGGGTCCCTAGAGATGTTCTTTGGTGGGTTCTAGAAAGAAAAAGAGTGCATGCTAGATACATAGACACTGTTAAGGATATGTATGATGGAGTAGTAACGAGTATAAAGACATTTGGGGGAGCTACAAAAGAATTTCTCATTACGATAGGACTACATCGAGGATCGGCTTTAAGCCCATATCTATTTACTTTAGTTATGGATGAACTAACTAGACATATTCAAGAGGATATACCATGGTGTATGCTATTTGCAGATGATATTGCCTTAGTGGATGAAACAAAAGATGGAGTGAATAGGAAATTAGAACTCTGGAGGAATACATTAGAATCTAAAGGCTTTAAGTTGAGTAGGACGAAAACCGAATACATGCACTGTGAGTTTAGAAACACTAGATATCGAGATGACGTAGTGGTAAAATTAGGGGAAGTAGAAGTTCCTAAGGTAAACCACTTTAGATACTTAGGATCAATCATACAAAATGATGGTAACATTGAGAATGATGTCACACATAGAATTCAAGCTGGATGGAAGAAATGGCGGAGTGCAACATGGGTGATTTGTGATCGAAATGTTCCTACTAAGTTAAAAGGAAAATTTTATAGGACCGCAATTAAGTTTCTAGGCTATGCTCAATGGAAGTGAATGTTGGGCGGTAAAGCAACAACAATTACATAAAATGAACGTAGCAGAAATGAGGATGCTTAGGTGGATTTGTGGTAAAACTCGTAAAGATAGAATAAGAAATATATAAATTAAATGACAAGTAGGAGTAGCACCAATTGATACAAAGATTAGGGAAGGGCGGTTGCGGTGGTTTGGTCACCTGCAAAGACGGCCTACAAATGCCACAATTAGAAAACTTGACTCAATAGAAACTGTAGAAATTCGACGAGGTAGGGGCAGATCAAAGTTAACATGGAATGCATTAATTAGGAGGGATTTGAATGGTTTGAAAAGCTCACCATCAATTGCACTTAATCGAGCACAATGAAAAAGTTTGATCCATGTAGCCGATCCCAGTTAATTTGGGACTGAGGTTATGTTGTTGTTGTGCATGGCACCTAGTAATATTGATTTCTCAAGTCACCATTGTTAAAGTTGTTGCCTCAATGTGAAAGCGACAAACAATGCATTGAGGTGGTACCGTGTTCGGAGCCTTTTCTTTGGCATAAATTATTGTACGAAATGTTAAATGATAGAAATAAATTATGGTGTTAGGCTTTGACAACCATAACATCTTACATTTTTTTATTTTTATTTTTATGTTTTGGTGGAAACAATAACATTCATGTAAGCAATTGAACTGTACGAAAGACAGCTAAAGTTTGTCTGCCGAAGCAAATGCCTTGTTCTCGACCATTGGTAAACCAACTAAAATAGTAGGGGATATGTTCTGATTTTGTCACTGTTATAAATTCTTGAGTAACATAAAACTTAAGTGGAGGAACTGCAAATTGAAATGTCTGAAGTTGTTGCTCTCCAGAAACATTATACTGATAGTATTCAACCTTTTCTTTTTCAGTTTTTCAGAAAAAAAAAGAGATTTGTCTTGGATGTTAGTCTACATCACCCAGCGTGTTTGTTGATGCTAGAAAAGTGTAGATGTTCTGAAATTAAGAGAAATAAGAGGCTATATTTTTCTTTGTATTACTTTCTCCTTTTATACACGAGGGGTGAATATAAGTATTGAAGGTAAGTGTGGCAGTCTGTAAAGAAAAGTTTCATTATTGTATTTATTTCAGATTCTATCAAAGTTAAGGATTCTATGGTTATATTGATTTCTTCACATTGGGTTGCCGCAAGGTTTTAAGTCTTCGGTAGATTTCGATCCTGGTAAATGAAAAATGAAGTATGTTTACTGCCTATTATCCAATCAAATACTTGAGAACTAGCTTACTTTTGAGTTACTATACCCCTTTGTTTGATCCTAAAGTGTGACGGACTCTTGATACATGTCAGACAGTTTGAAAAATAATAGGATACTCTATTATGGACATTGAGAAAGGCAAAGAGTACTGATGTCCATTAAGAAATATGGGTTCCTGAAATAATAAAAACTGGAAGTAAGGAGAAGACAGCAGGAAAAAAAGAATGAACTAGAAGAAGAAGGGAAGATAAAAGGAAAGTAAGCTCATGGGCCAATACATTGTTATTAGCAGACGCGTGTCGTGTTTAGATTTCCGGATACTTTTAGCAGTCCTCGAAATCAAAGAATTGGTAGGTCTGAGTAGAAGGAAGGGCAAAGGCAAAGAGTACTGACGTCCAATAAGAAATATCGTTCCTCAAATAATAAAAACTGGAAGTATGGAGAAGACAACAGGAAAAAAAGAATGAACTAAAAGAAGCGAAGATAAAAGGAAAGTAAGCTCATAGGCCAATACATTGTTATTAGCAAACATGTGTCGTGTTTAGATTTCTGGATACTTTTAGCAGTATTCAAAATTAAAGAACTGGTAGGTCTGAGTGTTAGACATATTTTTCTCTATTTTCTCAATAGTATTCTCTACATTTAGCAATTGGAAATTTTCTTATTCTTCCTACGGTGCATCCTTAGCTCACAATGCATTACCTTTTTATAATCTGGAACTCATAAGGTCCACCTTATATACTGCTTTAAGACGTGCTTGATTTCTCGACTTTAAACCTTAGCGTGTATAGCATTCCTTTCTCAGGTTGATTTTTGCTGTGCCTTGAAGGCTTGAAGCCAAATTTTGTTAAGGTTTTTGCGTTCTTAAAACTTCTTTTGCTCTTCTTAGTTTGCTCTTATGCTAAAAGATTTGTGCCTGCTTGGTAACTGTGTTTATAGACTCTTTTGTTTTGTTTAGTTGCTAGTAGGGTAATAATGAAATACAATGTAATGCATTTGATTCTTGGTTTGCTGCTAATTTATCTATATGCTCTTGTTAGCTAGTATGTTTGCTTGAATTTCAATTCTAAATTTTTATTACTTTCTTTTGTTGTTGATAGTGTCCAGACACTAATTACTTGTTTATGGGAGATTATGTGGACCGTGGATACTATTCTGTGGAAACTGTGACGGTATGATTGATGATATTTTTCCTCCTACTCAGTACTGATTATAATTCTCTTCTTTTCATCAAATCTTTATAACACTAGTTTGGTTGAACTCTGAGGAAAAAACATTTCTAACAAGATTATATATTTTATGGGTCATTCCGGTATTTTCCTAATGAAATCTTTACTTTTTTTGCTTATTAATAAGCAATTCCAAAAGTACATATTTGGTGAAGTTGCTGGTAATTGGTATTGAGAAGTTCCTTCTTTGAAGTTTATATATATGTGCTTTAAGAATATCAAGGAAATGTTTAATCCTTTTCTTTCTGGCGTTTCTCCTTTTTCCTCCTGTTGCTGACATTTCCATGACTTCTTCTTCAGCTTCTTGTGGCCCTGAAAGTGCGTTATCCTCAACGCATTACCATTCTTAGAGGAAATCATGAGAGTCGTCAGGTACATGCTATACTGAAGTCTCTTTTATATTGCTCTTTTGGGTGTTCATAGTTGATTTATATGGCAGAGAATTCCTATCATTTAGCTAGTAACTTGCATTTATGAAGTGAAGAAATGCTCAGGTGGGGTTCCCTAGATTGTTATCAGCATGTATCTTTTGAGTTACGTATTTATAGGACTACAGTTCTGGTGGTTTTGTAGTCTGAAATGGTGGTTGCATTGATAATGGTTCTTTTCACATTGCAGATTACACAAGTTTATGGATTCTATGACGAATGCCTACGAAAGTGAGTTTTTGATACACTTCAGTGGTCTTTAGAAGGTTTAAGTATGAATTAGTATTTGCCGTGTTTCATTGCCCTTTAGATTTTATTTGATATGCTTCATCTCTCTAAAATTTAAATGTGGAATTGAATTAAGTACTTGCTCTTTCTCTTCCTGACGCCCCTACAATTTTGAATGCCATCACAGCATAATATTGAGCAAAAGTTTGTTGTGAAGGAAAGGGAAAAACTGTGTATATTGTGACTCTTTCCTCTATTTTTATTGTTTTAGTATTATGATTATTATTCTTCTAATCGTTATTGGAGTATTGCTGCTTTGTCAATTCTGTCCCTTTCTATTGTTAGTTCTGTGGGATTCTATTATATGATTTTCATTATCATGATGCGAAAGTGATCAATCATAAATCCATGTTTTGTGGGGGCGGTGTTACTTTTGTGTATAATTAATGTGATTATGTGACAGAGAAGAAGCTTGGTTGACAAAAACTAGTGCTACTTAGGAGATTTTAATTAAAATGCATAATTCTTCCTTTTTCCTCCTGAATACTCAATCTTTAAGAGAAAATAATTTACGTTGTTCAAGGACATTTACTTTCCCATGGGGCAAACTGTCCCTTCCTCAATGTGACGTAATCTGTTTTGAGTTCAGCAAATGTTTGCTGTTGGAATTGTTATCGGAAGGCACACAAGGTGAATGCCTACTCCATCTTTTGTAATGAACTTGAACTGATACTTAAAGAAATATAGCTTTATTTCTTATTAGATTGTTTGGCTGGCTTTTGCATGATTAAAAATTTGCATGCCTTAGTAACTTAGTTGGAGTTCAACTCCTCTTTTGGTGTAAGGTGCATTTGTAGCTTCCAGATTCGTTTGCCGAAGGTTTGTCACGATGAAAAACATTTTCACTAGTTAACACATGAAGTGTGGAAAGTAATGTGTCAGATATAAAATATGGTATACCAGCATCTCAACAGATATGGTATACCAGCATCTCAACAGAACTCATGGCCCAAGATGGCAGAAAATGTTTCATCTTGGATTAGCATGTTGAAGATTACTAACATTTAGTGGTGGACAATGATTGCCAATATTAGGTTAGGTCTGAGTTGCATAATTTCTGCTTAGAGCTCATTGCAATTTTTAAAGTAACTAAATATATGTATCTCTTATACTTGGTTACTTTTACATTTTTGTGACAGTGAATGTGCATTTATAAAGTGACATTGTGCATGTTAACATGTCTGGACGTGTTGTGATATTCGCATGACACTGGCAGTAGAGTACTTTTTCTGGATCTCAAGCTGTGAATAGTATACTCACCAGACTATCAAAATTCTTTGAATTGACTTTTGCATATGAAACACAATTTTAAATCATACGCCATTCAATTGCTGACTCAGTCTGCATTGAGCGAATAAGTCCCTTGTTCTTCTTTTTGACGAGGCTTTTGGACAAATATTGGAATATCCTTTGAATAGGATCTAATAAAGTTTTATTTCATGTGACAGGTATGGGAATGCTACTGTATGGAAAATCTTCACTGACTTGTTTGATTATTTTCCACTGACTGCCTTGGTGAGTAGGTTTTTTCCCCCTACTCGTTTCTTTAGATGGTCTTTGCTATAACTAGATTTTTTATTTGAACCCATGTTCATGTTTCAAAATGAACTTTATAGTGTTTTTTGGCTTTGAAAGACCTTTTCGTTTGGGATTGAGGCTATGTTTTTGTTTTTGTTGTAGTGACAATTTTGAGCAAAGTATTTAAGTTTATGATCAAGGTACAATTTGATGAAATCATGACATGAAAGTAACAGGAAATATTGCTTTTGATGAGAAAAAAAAATGGAGTTCTTAAGATTAAAGTAATTAAAACAGGCACTAGATTACTCTTGTTCAAAGTGAAGTAAAAAATGAATAATGTAAGGAAGTAGACTTTTGAGTGCACGCAAGAACTTGATTGTTAGAATAACATTTAATTTCATAAATTATTTAGCAATAGAGCCGACATAACAACCTAATTCCAAATTGTTGGGAGAAATTGGCTTGCAAACTTACATGTTGTAATGGAGATCAACATAGATTAAAAAAAGAAATGAAATGGAGATCAACATAGATCATGAAGGAGATCTTTGATATACTCGATAACAAAATACTGGAAATTTTAACTGATTTGAAAAGCTTGTTTGTTATCCGTCACCTATGATGCATGCACTCCTCACTTTGGGGTCAAGTACCTATGTCGATTCACCATGACACGACATGGACACCAATACTTGATATTTGTCGAACTCTTTAAAACTCCTTTGGACACTTTCATTATTTTTTCAAGAGAAATTAATGTAAGAAGTTGGAACTTAGAATTGTAAATATTGGGCCTTATTCGGTATCACTCACATTGTTAAAAAAGCTTATTAGTTATACTTAATTTTCTTTCATTAATAAACATTCGATGCATTTTGATCCTATTATAGAATTTCATGACGAGTCGAAGATGTTGGTTTTTGTGTAATTGCATGTATTTCATCTTATGCCTTTTTCTCTTTATTTCGAGTTGTGCATTTAGAGTAGATTTTTAGGTTTATATTTGTACATGTATCACAATTTTATATATGTATGCCATGTCAAAGTACCCGTGTCTGAATTTTCCGACTCTTTTAGCCACGACCATGAGTCTTTGAGATTAGAAAATATCCAAGTGTGACCTCTAGACACATACCCGTGCCCGACACCCGCACAAAAGTCACGGTAGCATAGTCTATCACGCACTTTGTGCAGGCGCAGCAGTTCTAATTTACCCATTGTTTAAGTTTTTCATGTCCACTGAATGTTGGTGTAGTTGGGGGCTGTGGTTGAAAACAACCGGCTAAAGGGAAATGATTTACCACTCTTTGATCAGGATAATTTCTTTTGATTGCTAATCTAAGAGTTACCTTTCTTGAGTCATTATGGTGGGATCACGATCCTTTTTCACCTCTCTTTTGGATTGTGCTGATTGGAGACTTGTGGTATTTTCACGATCCTTTGTTGAGTCGAGATAATTTCTGTTGCCTGTTATGCATAAGTAAGACATCTCATAATCTTGGTCTGATGGTTTTTGAAGGTTGAATCCGAAATATTTTGCCTACATGGTGGCTTATCTCCATCTATTGAGACTCTTGACAACATTCGAAATTTTGACCGTGTTCAAGAGGTACCTCATGAAGGACCAATGTGTGATCTCCTCTGGTCAGACCCGGATGATAGGTGTGGCTGGGGTATTTCTCCACGTGGAGCCGGTTATACGTTTGGCCAGGTAATGTCTACTACTTCATGAGACCCTTTTGTCACAGTTGCATAATTTTGATAAGGACACACTTATCTTTTCTTTCTATTACAAGTAGTACATTTACTTTCTTGGTTTGCAAACAGGACATATCTGAGCAGTTCAACCATACCAACAACTTGAAGTTGATTGCTAGAGCCCATCAACTTGTTATGGAAGGATTCAACTGGGGACATGTAAGTGAATATTGTTTTATTAGTACATGGTAACTCTACCTTTCAATTTAGTTTATGATCATCTGTTGATGAAACATGTGCCTGCAACAGGAACAAAAGGTGGTCACAATATTTAGTGCTCCAAATTATTGCTACCGTTGCGGTAATATGGCATCTATCCTAGAAGTTGACGACTGCCAAGGACATACATTCATCCAGGTTCCTCTCTCTCTCACACGCCATTATTTTTAACAAATGGGACGATACTATAAAGGTTGAGTTAATGCTGTTTAATGTTACAGTTTGAGCCGGCCCCAAGGAGAGGAGAGCCAGATGTCACCCGAAGAACACCTGATTATTTCCTATAATTGATCACTCCGCCTTCAAATTATGATTGGTGATTATGCAGCGGCATTTCTTCTTGCTGGGTAGCTAGTGGACGATTCCAGAGCTTGTTCACCGCTGTTTATCAGAATTTAAGATTTTGTAGTTTCAACCTGCCATGCTTTCTTCTTGATGGTGATTGGGTTCCAAAGGCATGTAAAATGGGCAGGTACAGGCTTCGTTAACTCGGTGGCGCTAACTACGCTGCAGCAGAATGTATCATTTTTCAGCAAAAAACGTGGAATTTTTTCCCTTTTTTTTTTTTTTGTTTTAGATTTTCATTTTTTTTCTTTTTTCTTTTTTTGGGGTCTGTAGAGGCTAGAAGAGATTCTGTTCTAGTGGGTGCATTTGTTGTTTAATTAGTCGCTGCGTGGAATTCCATTAATTTTGATATCTGTTGCATCTTTCTCAACTATCTGGTCACCTAAAAGACGATCTGACTTTTACACGATACGATACTTGCTGTAGAACTTGTTCTGCCTGATTTAATATCTATTTTCAAAGTATTTGGGTATGGCATAATTTTGCGGAAGCGATCAATGTAAGAGTCAGTTGAGAAAAAAGTTAGCAGAAAGCTCAACTGATCTTCAATATAATATCAGATTTATGTTTCTTTTGGTTTCTCTTGTACGCTGGAGATGGACGGTAAAAAAAGACAACAATGTAGTGTAAAGTTTTTAACAAAGATCATGCGTACTAATGTGAAAAGAAAATCTAAACAAATCTAACCCCCAAAAAAAGAAAATATGCACAACGCGATGTAA
Organism: Stephania cephalantha; assembly: GCA_039657325.1. Taxonomy (NCBI): domain Eukaryota; kingdom Viridiplantae; phylum Streptophyta; class Magnoliopsida; order Ranunculales; family Menispermaceae; genus Stephania; species Stephania cephalantha. Next base: position 22,946,824 of record CM077572.1, on the reverse strand, counting down.
CCAAAAGTTTCAAGCATACTCTTATAGAAGTACATTAGTGTACTTATCTAAACCACATCTAAGAAATTTCTCGAACAAAAAAACAAAAAGAAGCAGCTTCCAATTACTTCGGAATACTTCAACACTCCGTATAGTCTACAGATTCCCTCAGCTACTGAGACGACCGGAACTCCAACAACATTCCTAAACTGTTCAGTGACACCGCGTGAGTGATCGCACTCGACAACAAGATCCCACTCGAGGGCTTGTTGAGCCAACTCGACCTGCCAGAACCGGACACGAACAACTACACAATTGGGCCTCAAACTATCCAGTCGCAGGCCATCAACAGGGTCGAATTGATTCAAATTCATATCTTCCTTTCTGTGCATCTGTATGTAATCTATGTTTCTGTGATGGGCAGACATCCATCTTATCTTAATTGGTGAATTGAGACGCTAATAATCATGTTGGGTTTTTGTTGCGGCTGGAGTACTAATATATTGCCATTCTTGTTAAATTTGCTTGACGTATTCGATATTAACTGTTGGTGATCCTATCTCCACTTTTTTGATCATTTGCATATATATATATATATATACTAGTTTCAGGACGTGCTACGCACGATTGACCGCTCACTTCGCTCACGGGATTTATTTCTAAGAGTTTATTAATAAAATTTAAAATTGTAATTAAAATTTAAAAATTAGAAATAAAAATACCTTTTTTAGCTTATAAATATTCTTTAATGTATTTGAGATAAGATGTGAATTAAAAACAAGCTAGTCATGCAGGTCATTACTTCCTCCAAAAAAAAAAAAAAAAAAAAAAGGAAATAAGGGAAAAAAACACAAGTGGTTTGACCTATTAATTTGTGAACACTTGTTTGTGGAGATTTCGTAGAATTGCACATAAAGTTCAATCTTTACCTTAAACTCTATAGATAGAAAGTATAACTTTGAAATTATGAATGTAAATAATTGAATTAGTTGGAATTAAAACTTTAGACACCCTGACCAAGAAAAAAAAAGAAATATTAAAAGAGAGGTTGTGTTGTCTTCTCTCATGTACCATGTGGAACTCTGTAGACTGTAGTCCTTTAACCACATATTCCACATAAACGACCTTGGCTTAGTTGATCTCTTTCCATTCTTTTCTTATTTTTGCTCTCTTTTGGTTTTTGTATATCCTGTAAAACCTTCTATGCATGCATGTAAAAGTACATTTCTTTTACAACAAAAGAATGTAAGAAGCGGCTTTGCACTCTCCTTCTAATGTGAGACATGTAAATTTAGATGATGAGGTGCATTATGTTAGGAAATAGAGACAATAAACTAATCTGTTGTATGATATACCATTTTCATTGGTTGACACATCAAGTGTGGATTCATAAATACCAGCGCAATCTCCATGCGATTTTCCTGGTACAATAGTGTTAGAAAATTTCTTCATTCTATGCTCATAGTTGACATAAGTGCGTCAGCTTCAGAAAGAATGTTGCGATGATTAAGATCTCTTAACGTTTACTTGTAAACAAAAAGAAGCCGAAACATGAAAAATAGCCATTTATGGTTGATACGAAGGAAAATGTAATCACTAATACCATTACTCTGACCTCCAACCAAAAGAAAAAATAGGGAAAAATAAGCTAAATTTAGGGAAAAACTGGTTGTAGTTTGTTTGTAAAGCCATGTTGCAAACATTTAGAGAGTATACATTTTTTCTACAACATTAAACCCGCCTCCTAATGGCTCTCTCAAACTAACATGGAAAAAACAACTGGACATACCTTACTATCACAATTATTGTAATTTATAGGCATTTAAGAAAGAGGGGATGGTCTTAAACAAGCACAATGGAAGAGTTCGATCCATGTAGCCGAACTTTACAAATTTACAAATTCTTCCATCAATCAAGAGTTTGAAATTGAATTCTCAAATAAATTGGTTTACATACTAAAACATATTATTTTATTTCCAAAGAATTGTAAGATGTATTATGGTCAAATTTACATTGGAATACTTTGACATGTTTTGAACAATTTGAATAAATAAAATGAATTAAAAAAAGACTAAAAACTAGTACTGTCTTCTTTAAAGACAATATTTTCTTCGATGGCATGACCGCTTCGTGCTTTTTCATCGCTGTGTCCTTCACCACCTTCTGGTACTGCAACTCGATCTCTTCCAATTCTATTTTCAGCTCTTCAGTCTCATCTTCATCAATCAAAACCAAAGAGGCATAGTCATTAGGAATGATGTATCCAATTTTGTCACAATTTTTGGACCTCCGTAAAAAATGGATAAAAGAGATTCAACAAATTATAAATAAAATGAATAAATTATAAATAAAATAAAATTAATGTTTAAGAAATTCAACAAATTATAAAAATATAAATTTTAATATAAGTAATTTATAAATGTAAGAACATAGTGCTATGTTGATAGTCGACTGAAAAAAATCAGTATTACATAGTAAAAATAAAAAATAGGCATTTCCTACTTCAAATATCATATTTTTTTAGGTAGGTGAAATATTATATTTTTAAACTACTAATGACAATATTGACCATTTAAAGTGTTGGAAGCACCAATGAATCATTTAAGAATATAAATAAGACTACAAGGGGAGAAATTAAGATATATGATCATACTTTGGTTGCTTGCGTGATTAGTGCTAAGAGCAATCCATAACTTCTCGTCCATTAAATAACACCAAAAAATATCGAATTGAATAGCTTCATCAATATGCAAAAAAGATTAAAAAAAAAAAAATCAATAACTTTGTTGTGTGAAGGATGGTGGTTGTTAGTAGAAGTAGTTTATAAAGTTTAACGGGTCATGTCGAAGGATTATTTTTTACTCATTGACCAAAGCAGTGCAATCCCAAAAATGTTATCAGCACCATGAAGGTAAGAAGCCTAGCCCGTACAACATTTATGACATCATTACTAAAACAATTACTGTAAAATTTAATAAAAAGAGGGCCATATGAGGATCTAAATTATACTCAATTCAATGTTCTTACTATTCAAACCCCAGGAATAACACAAACCATTCAAACTAATTAGATATACAATTTTATTTTGTAAGAGTAGTTGCATAACTAAAATTTAGTTCATGAGAGTGCATATATAAGATGATTTAAAAAACTATGCCTATAGATTTCACAAATTTCATGAGAAATGATATTTATCTATTCGGACTCACCATGAACAGTACATACGTGAAGAGGGGAAAAATTGAAGGGGTTGGTCGAAAAATCCAATCATGTAACTGATCTTTCTATATACAATGATATTTTGGGTGATAAATAATGAGAGATATTACTCGAAAGAAAGGCTCGTATTTAGATTTTGTTGAAAGCAATAATACCGCAACTTTGAACATACTCATTGATAGGCTCAGCACTGAGTACTATTCAATAAGACTCCACTCCGCATGTATTTTAAGCCATGAACTCTTTCATTTTTATTTTATTTTTTTACAGTGAGAGTTTTGAACCTACAATTGGCATATACTTTACTTTTTACATTAAATCTCAACTATTGTTTCATTGAATTAAGTGCAAGCTGTTTCTTTTTCTTTCAAGGTTTACCCGTCGCATAAAAAAAAGTCATGTCTTGATCCAATTGTACTTCTTAAATGACTTTCTTTGTCGATCATCAAATTTAATATATCTCACAATCTTTCGAGAATGATTCTAAATCGAATATTTACCTATCATTATAACTCATATAGATCTGTAACACTTCTAAAAACATGCCACACTTTTAAAATTAGATAGATCTGCTAGATAAGGAAAGGATAGTTCCAAGGTGAAATGATCAATAGTACAATGCTAGCTTAGTGGCTCTGAAGTTATGTACATTCTTATATTATTGAAAAACTAACTATACAACTGAAAAATCTTTGTACAACACAGTAGTGGTATTAGACTACCTTTTTCTGGTTTGACCAGTGTTCCAGCTACATGCATTTCTTGACATGGAAATTTGCACTATGAAGCATGAGAGTTGAACACAAGTAAAGAATCAAGAAATTAGCGAAATACAAAGCAAATAAGTTGACATGTATACCAGATTCTTTTCTAAATAAACTTTGACGCTAAAAAACAAAAACTTGTCATCATAAATGATGAGCTAATGTATTGATAACGAGGAGGAAAACCCTCCCAAAAGGTTGTTTACGTTTTCTAATATTGGTATTTTTGTCAAATCAGAACCGATAATAAAAATACCCTACAACCTATTAGATAAAATAAATCTCAACTTTGTCATGAAACTCAAATTTAGAATGATTGGACAAAGTGATAGAACTTGCCATTTTAGGGACTTCACCATAATTAGATTGACTAAAAGAGGTTTTGTAATGGTACCCACTAAATTTTATTCCATCACATCACTTAAAATCAAGGCAAGTCATGCTTTGGCTTACTTGAGACAGTTCCACATTTGGGAATTTCATCAAACAAGCAGTTGGTGAACAAGTTTCTTTCGTCAAGATATCCACTCAAGCAATCTATCTCAACAAAGAAAAGTAAACAGAAGCTACCTATTACCTACATACACAAAGTCCTATTATTTGAAGAAGATGCTTCAGCATAGCTTTTAAATAATAGAATAGCTTGCAAATAATATAAAAGGTAATTTGAATTAAAAGAAAAATTGAACTAATGTTCTGACAAGATCAACTGGTGTTGACGACATAAACCTGAATCGACATAAAACCTAAAGACCTAGTAGCCCATTTAAATTGAGATGCAATTGAAAGAGATGGACAAAACCACATTCTAATCAAAAGAAAACTCATACTCGTAGACAAAAAAAGATTAGACACACCGATTCGAAAGATGGCACAAGCGATTCGAGACAATAAACTTGCAATGTCGTAAAAGAAATGACTTGTAAACTTGCTATGTGGATTGTGGAGTGCTAATATCTGCTGACATCACACGTGAATCTCACGTGCTCCGATCCTCCTAATATCCAATCTGTATGCCAAAGGAACCAACACACACACACACAGAACTCCCTTCGCAACCCAGACTCCACCGGTTCACCGGCTCACCCCTTCTTCCCCAAAACAAACACACCCCAAACGAACAAACCCCTCGCGAGCGACCGACCGACCGATTCTTCAACGCCAATCTCTCTCTCTCTCTCTCTCTCTCTCTCTTATCCGCTGTTGTTGTTGTTGTTGTTGTTGTTCGGTTCACCGATTGGTTAATCTACGGAGCGAAAACGAGGGGGCTCGGAGATGTACGACAACACTTCAGGAAAACAGAGAGGGCCGAACGAAGAGATAAGGGATAACGTTTATGTCCCAGAGAGGACATGAGAGAGAGATGAATCGAGTGCGAGGAGAGGGCGATGATAGAGGTTACAAAGTCCGTTAGAAAGATTGTTGATGAAGATAGAGAGTAGGAACGTAAAAATAAGAAGGGCAAAGTTGTAACTTTGCTTACGACTCATCAAAATGAGATTCGCTCTTTTATATATTTGATATATATATATATATATGTTGTAAATTGAGTTGGAACTTGCTAAGAACTAGAGAAGGAAATAAAAGACTAAGAACTTCTACTACTACAAACTACTACTACAAAGGAGAAGATAAGAAATGAGATAGTTGGAATGAGAAGTTTTCATTCAACTTGGTGTGCTCTTACAATGAGGTTATCACCCTTTATATAGGCCATTCGGTATGATGACAAATGTGCCTTAGCAATGTGGGACAATTAACATATACACCCCATGTCATACAACACTTTACAAGTAATCAATGTGGGACAATTAACACAAACACCCCATGTCATACAACACATTACAAGTAATTTGACAATACATGGAAGAGTTGGTGTACATTGGAAATGACAATACAAGTTACATGACTACACAATATGTTGGTGTGCATGCATGGTCATCCACATTTCACAACACTCACCCTTGGATGACACTTGCTTAGAGATTGTGCCTCGTTAAAACTTTTACTAAGAAAAACCCTGTGGGAAAAAATATAGTAAAAGAAAAAGAGTACGCTATTCTCATAAATATTAAGACGGGCATAATATTGTTAAGATTGCCTCATTAAAAACCTTGCTAGGATAACCCAATGGGATAAAACCATAGCTAAGGGAAAAGAGTGCAATACACTAATCAATAACTCCCCCTCATGCGAACATGGGTGAAACTTGTTCAGTTTCTTTGCTTGCAATGTCTTTAAGTTTACGCAAGCCAATACCATATGTAAGCCTTTTAAATGTCATAGTTGGTAAGGCTTTTGTGAATAAATCAGCAAGATTATCACTCGATCGGATTTGCTTGACATCAATTTCACCATTCTTCTGAAGCTCATGCGCATAAAAGAATTTTGGTGAAATATGTTTTGTTATGTCCCCTTTTATGAATCCTTCACTTAATTGTGCAATACATGCCGCGTTATCTTCATATAATATGGTTGAATAATTTTTTATTGAAGACAATCCACATGATTCTTGAATATGTTCAATCATGTTTCTCAACCATACACATTCACGACTTGCTTCATGAATTGCAAGTACTTCAGAATGGTTGGAAGAAGTAGCAACCATTGTTTGCTTTATCGACTTCCATGATATAGCAAATATTACCACATGTGAATACATATCCCGTTTGAGAACGGGCCTTGGGATCGATAAAAATCCAAAGATCAAGCATAACCTTGGAGATTCAATTTTACCCCTCTCGAGTAGAATAAACCCATGTCACTTGTTCCTCGAAGATATCGAAAAACATGTTTAACCTCATTCCAATGTCTTCGAGTTGGTGAAAAGCTATATTTGCTAGTAGGTTCACAGCAAAAGCAATGTCAGGTCTTGTACAGTTTGCAAGATACATAAGTGCACCAATTGCACTTAAATATGGTACCTCCGGACCAAATAGCTCTTCATCACTTTCATGAGGTCGAAATGGATCCTTATCCACTTCAAGTGATATGACAACCATTGGAGAGCTCAATGGATGCGCCTTGTCCATATAAAATCTTTTTAATATTTTTTCAATATAATTTGATTGATGGACAAATACTCCACTTGAAAAATGTTCAATTTGCAAACCAAGACGAAGTCTTGTTTTTCCAAGTTCTTTCATCTCGAATTCCTTTTTCAAGTATTCGGATGTTCTAACGATGTCGTCGTGGTTTCCCACTATATTTAAATCATCAACATATACAACAATAATCACAAATCCTGTTGATGATCTTTTAATGAAGACACATGGGCAAAACGGATTATTTACATATCATTCTTTCAGTAAATAATCACTAAGGCGTTTGTACCACATTCGTCCGGATTGTTTCAATCCGTACAAAGACCTTTGTAATTTTATAGAATGCATGTTATGAGGTTTTGATTTTATTTCTTCGGATATTTCAAATCCTTCAAGGATTTTCATATATATCTCACTGTCTAAAGATCCGTACAGATATGCTGTAACGACATCCATTAAATGCATATCAAGCCCTTCAGAAACTGCAAGGCTTATTAAGAACCGAAATGTGATTGCATCTATTACAGGAGAATATGTTTCTTCATAATCAATGCCAGGTCTTTGTGAGAAACCTTGAGCTACAAGTCTTGCTTTATACCTTGTAACTTCATTTTTTTCGTTTCTCTTTCGTACAAATACCCATTTATATCCAACGGGTTTTATGCCATTTGGCGTTTGAACGATCGGTCCAAAAACCTCTCGTTTCCTTAACGAGTTTAGCTCGCTTGGATAGCCTCTTGCCATTTTTGCCAATCGGTCTTTTTCGACATTCGTCCACTGATCGTGGTTCGGATCATTATCATTTTCACATATTTCAAAAGACACATTGAAAGCAAATATATCATCAGGAACAATTTTATTTCGATCCCAAATCTTACCAGAATTTAAATAATTTATTGAGATCTCATTATTTTCATCTTTTTCCTTTTTTTTTCTAGAGGTCGTTGTCCCTCGTCAGGAACAACTAGTTCTGATAAATCCTTATCAAAGGATTCTTGTGCTTTCTTAGGAGTATTTTGATTTGTATTTATTTTTACTCCCATTTTCCTCTTTCGAGGAATTGTATCATTTGAACCAACTGGTCTTCCACGCTTTAAGCGTTTCACTGGTTCTTGTGCATTTTGTTGCACATAGACATCAATTCTTGCATGAGCATTTACAGCTGGAATATGTGATTTTGTCACTTGTTTTGCATCTGTAAATGCATCAGGTAATTGATTTGCGATTTGTTGCAAATGAATGACATTTTGAACTTCAAGTTCACACTGATTTGTGCGTGTATCATAATGTGATAAAGTTGATGCATTCCAAGCAATTTTGCGCCATTCCTTTTGAATTGACTTCTTATCTCCACCTAATGGTGAGAAAATTGCTTCATCAAAGTGACAATCAGCAAAACGTGCAGTAAATAAATCCCCTGTTAAGGGCTCAAGGTATCTTATAATGGACGATGAGTTAAATCCAACATAAATCCCAAGTTTTCGTTGTGGACCCATCTTAGTTCTATTGGGAGGTGGTATAGGAACATACACTGCACAACCAAAAATTCTCAAGTGTGAAATGTTTGGTTGTTGACCTAAAATAAGTTGCATAGTGGAATGTTCATGGTATGCAGTAGGCCTATAACGAATGATAGATGCTGCATGAAGGACTGCATGTCCCCAAACTAAAGTTGATAACTTAGTTTTCATGATTAAATGTCTGGCAATTAATTGAATGCGTTTGATCAGAGATTCTGCCAAACCATTCGGGTATGCACGTGTGGAACAAAATGTTCAATGGTAATTCCTATAGACATGCAATAATTTTTAAATGCTTGAGATTGAAATTCCCCGGCATTATCAAGACGGATGGTCTTGATTGGGTTGTCAGGAAATTGTGCTCTTAACTTAATGATTTGTGCTAAAAGTCTAGCAAATGCAACATTGCGGGTCGAAAGCAAACAAACATGTGACCAACTAGTTGATGCATCTATCAAAATCATGAAATATCTAAAT